>APFE031363082.1:0-34415 GCA_000404065.3 Pinus taeda
AAAATTATTTTAAAATAAATATAGGATGGACCTATGATATTATTTTAATATTGAATGAGTTCGTTTTTGGATATTTATATACTTTTATTAATATACTAGTACATTTGGTTAAATTAACCGATGGATTCTTTTAGTATATAATTTACCTGATTAAACTAATTTCCAAAAATAATAATAATTAATTGGTTTGACTAGGGTCTTTAGATCAGAATTAGCCGTTGGAAATATAGCCATTGGAGTCTTTGCACATACTATTTAACAAGCTAAGTTGGATTGGTTCTTCAACTTGTCCTGACGATGAACCACACTGGTTGGTTCGAAACGCGTCGACGAAAGAATATCTATGTGATTTCGCCGAAAATTCTCTAAACATTTTTTAAATTTTTAATTAAATTGACTAAATAAAAAATATATCATATGAAAAGTGTCATATGAAATGAGTTGTGGTTTTTTGGGCACGTGGTATTGGTAATCCATGGTAGGGTAAGAAAACCTATTGATAGAGTAATAATCTCCATGGTAAAGTGGGGGTAAATCTCCATGGTTAAGAATCTTGTTACATTCTTTTTAAAATGTATATATGTTTTTTTTTTTGGCAAGCTAGGAATTTGTATTATATTTTTAGAATATTATATTGATTTCAAAATTTCTTTGTCTCTGACTTGCCATTAGAGAAATTAGACCAAATACAAAAGAGAATAGAGCTTACTATACCAAAGTTGAAAAGAAAGAAACATGACATGACAAAAATAGAGATTTGAGCTACTTCCCCAAGAATGAGGGAACCAATAGAGAGATATCAATCCAAAATAACCCATAGTTTTGTAGCTCTCAGGGAGTCTACTAAGTACTAAAAACATCAAAAAAATTATTAGGAGAAGGGGGGTAAAGACCCTAAAAACTAACATAGAAAACCATAAATTAACCATTTGAGACAAGAAAAACCCGAGTTTCAGGACAGCAAGGAAGTATCCAAGTTGATAGGTTGTTCTTTGACCTTCCAGGGTGGCGGAATGGGGGAGCTTGGAGGTGAGCCCATCTCAAGCTTAGTCAAGCGCCCTTCAATGTCCAAGTACATTAGGTTCTTCAATTCAACCAACCTATTCAATAAATTGTCCTATGTTTGATGTCTTTCTACCAAAAAATTGCCAAGAAGAAAATTCACGTGTCAATATAGATCTATTGTATGTAGGTAGTGCTTCTAGTGTCTTGTAGACTTACCAATGTATGTAACCCATCGTACAACCCAAACAAAAACCTTAGAGTCTGGGATTTTCTTGATGCTCTTGTTTGATCTCCTCTTCCATGTCCTAAAGCTCGATTTGAATCTTCAACGGGGTATGGTCATGGAAATTTCGTGTTAAGGACTCTATTTTGTAACGAACGCAGGAACCACCTATTGTGCCACGACCACATCCAACTTGACAACAATGGGCTCGTTTCCTAATCATCTATGTTGATATCAATAGAATGTGGTCCAAGTTAAGAGATGGAAAAACCAGGGCATGCATCAAGCAGGCGAGTAAGAAACATGGTGAAATTTCCTTACCAAGGTGGATGGGAGCCCAAGGAGTCCTAGTTAAACCCCTCTTTGTCTGAGAAATCATACAAAGGCATGTGAAAATCCATGGGAGAGACAACACCTAGCATTGACTGCAACTAAGGGCCCTAACTAAAGGTCATGGCAGTCGCCAAAAACAACATTAAGAAGTTGCGGAAGGACAAAAATAAATACATAAGGTAGTCCAAGAACAAAAACATTCTCATGAAGAACATGGATTTCTTGGCTCCAACAATGGACTTAAACCTCTTAGTGCACTCTGCCAACCGCTTTGGGTGGCATAGTGCATTACTATTTGGTTCATGCAAAAACATGGAGGAGGGCAAGATGGCAAGAAGCCACATTATGTCAAGGTGGGTGGGCATTAATACTGCATCATCACCCCCATCAAGGAGTATATATGTTTTACTTATATATCAATTCCTTTTATAATCAATAATACTAATAATAATGTAAAATAAAATTATAGTTTAGTTAATTTTTATGATTATTTAATTTTAGCAATGTGAGATGTAGCATGAAGTAAGTGTTTTGATGCTTATTAGTGTTTACTAGCCATTTAATTTATATGGTTGCACTAGTTAATATCACAAATAATATATTCAATCAATGTTATAAGTGTCACAAATAAATATGAGTAATAATATAGCATAGTTGCCAATGCTATGCTAACTTACAATAATTCGGGCAACTTACTATTACGTGATTTGAATGATGGTTATCTTTGTGAAACACACTTTTAAGTGTTTTGTTAAAAAAATAAAAGAAATAAGTACCATACCCTAAGGCATGGGAAAGGGAATACCAAAGTGAATGATGGTAATTATGTGATTTAAAGATTGAGGATTTTATTTTTGGATAGAAAAAAATCCTTCAAAAGGTCTTTTAAAATAGGTAAACTTGAATGGATACATAGTGAGAAGATGTGGTGTAGGTTATCATAAAATAACCATTCTTCATTAAATTGACTACAACTGGTGTTTTTAATCTTCTAAGGACTATTGGAAAATAAGGAAATGGAACATCAATGTTTTTTATGAAGATATTTTCATGGGCTATTGATACAATTCAATTAGAGGTTGGAAACTACTTGTTCATATGATATCCATAGTCCAAAGTACACTAAAGGGTCATTACCTCAATAATTTACAACGTGAAAGATTCATTAACTCACAATGGAAATATGTCAAGAATGGAGTTTCATCCATAATGCATAAGAAATTCACCCATATAAGAATGTCGAAAAACCTTCCAGTTGAGATGATCCACAAGGCCTCCACTTAGTAAACTTATGACATAGCATGTGCATTCATCAGATATTAAAAAATACTCATGATTTCACAAAACACTAGCTACTATACCTTTCACCAAAAATATGGATTGCTTTTACATAGATCATGTAAATATCCTTCCATTTAAGGATAAAGCAAAGAAACTCTTGTTGGAAAACTATTTTGATGAGCTAGAGATAAAAAAATATGAAAGGGTGGGTCGATGACAAATCACATTGTTCGGAAGAATCCGCGCTCTACTAAGATCTAAAGGAGGAGAAAAATACAAAGATCAATATTTAATTAAATGAGTGGAAACCCTTTTTGTTCATTATGACAATTTGGATATCTTCCAATTTAAGTCCAACTCCATTTTGGTCATTTCATTTCTTCTTTGCCCCAATGAAATACCATGAAAAAGAACTCATGTAAATGAAACAGACCTTTTTTTCAGGGACATGCAAGAAATGATAAGAAATATCATTCACTTTGACCAATATCTTTGGGGATGATTCCATACCACAATTTGGTGGGGGAACTTTGGGATCCTAGTGTTGAATTTTGTAGCTATGGTTAGAGTTCATAATTAATATTTTTAGCCCTTTATACATATGTAATGATAAATATAAGGCATGTTATTCATGTCCTTATCAAAAGAGAAAATATAAGGCATGTTCTTCATGTTCTCTTTCAAAAGAAAAAAAAAAAATTTGATATTTGATTTTTTGGCTCCAAACAAGCCAAGTCAACCAGTTAAAGAAGCACCCATTTGGCAAGCCTGAAATGTATATATAAGGCACTCAACCTCCTCTTATTGGCATAATTCAGATCACACAAGGAAAAATATCTTCTGGGCATCAAAGAAAAGAAGAAGGAGGCAAGAAGGATGAAGAAGTATGATCTCTCTCTCTCTCCCAAACATTTGACCTCGCAAATGTGGATTTATCTTTCTATTGTGACCTCGCACGTGTGACAGAAGTGTCGAATTTTCTGAGGCATACCATGGAAACATGACCAAGATTATTGGTGTAGAAGCAAGCCAAATTTCTGCCCTAGAAAACTAGATCAAGTCAAGGTTCTTGGGCAACTATTTGACTTGACTAGGAGGCAGTTGGACCAGGTTTGACTAAGTCTACTTTGCTAGTTAGTTTGACCTTGTGATTGACTAGAAGATCTAAGTGTGACTCTTGTTGAACTGAAAAATTTCTATAAGGCAAGGTTGCTAGGTTTTTCTCCCATGTGGGTTTTCCCAAGGTAAATGTTTGTGTTCTTGATTTACTGTCTCTTTATGATCCTACTGACATTTTGTTTCTATTGTTGAGATATTTTCTGTCATTGCTTTATGGTGACTTTGAATACAAGAAAAGATTAAAATAGGAAATCATAAGAAGTAATATCAGTTAAAAGATCATATGAAAAATCAACACTTGGTAATTCAAATTGCACGAGTATCGTTAGTGCTACATATATGTATGTTTCTTTTCCAATAGTATCTTATGTAAATGGAGTTATGCCACAAACTTATTATTTAGTACCTTGTATTAATGATAGCTTCCAAAATTGTTTTATTAAACCCTCCCTCCCAATACATCTTTCCAATTAAAAAAACCCTATATTTACTAGATATCCTTGATTTTTACTAGATATGCCTTTTCTTAACCCTCTATAACTTGCACCCCCCACCAATACGTATAATATATTGACTTAATTTTTTACAATTTTAAAACCCCTTTTATGAGTGAATGTGATAAGATATTGTTCAACAAGGTGAAGCCCTTAAGAGATGACCACTGAAAAACCAAACCTTCCATTGGGGGAATTTTGAGGTTAAAAAATGGACCTCAAAATGAAAAATGTACTAACAAAATCAAATTTAAAAAAGAACCAATAAGATTTAAGATGACAATGTCATCCCAAAGGATAAATATTTTTGGAGGGAAAAGAAGCAAACTACTTTATATAATCATGTTTTTGACTTATCTTCTTATAGGTTTACTCAAGTTTCAAATATTGGCACTCATTTGATGTTGAATTAGATTATGCATCCAACAAGTATCTGCTTTGCAAATTTTTGAGTAAAACCACACTTAGAACATGTTTTTCCATGTATTTTCAATTTTTCTCAATGTGGGTATATTCAAAATTATGCAAAGTGAGTACTCATTAGATGTGGAATCAAAATGTAATTATGCATCCAATGAGTGCCCACACTTGAAATTTGAGTAAATATATAAGGAGACAAGTCAAAGATACAATTCAAAAGTAGTTTTCTTTGCTTCTTATTTTTTTTCCTTTAGAAAATCGCAACTCTTATTTTATTATTTTCTTTAGGAGACCAATTTCAGACTTCAAAATTCCTTAATGCAAGTACCCTATGTATGAATCCTCATTGTAATCAATTTATTAAAAAGTTTCATTTAAAATATTCAAGACATGAACAATTGAATGATTTCCTACCTTTTCTCTTTGGGTTTTTGAAGTATGAAGATAATAATAATGTTATGGACAACTAAGTTAAATAATTGCTAACAAACATAGGGAAACTCCAAAATTTGAAGACTTTGAACTTGTAATTTTGTAAAATGTTGGGACAAATACCCAAGAACTTCGAATTGTCAAAGCTTTTGAGGATTATTAAACCTAAACATTGTATTAACAGTTATTTTCCTAGATTTGGTGTACATTATTAATTTTGAACTTTATTGATAACTGAAGCTTTTTTTGAATGGTTTATTAATAATCAATATAAGTTATTTTGAATAGCATCCATGACTAACTAATTAAAAGGAGCCTCTAAAAAGGTAACCATTGAGCGAGAGATGGTGAAAGGATGTGATAGATGAGGTCAAGAGACACTTCATCAAATTAGTTTAAGGTCAACAAAAATCAATGTAGATACAAGATCATTTTCAAGTTTGTTTGAGGTCAACGACAATTAGGGTTGCTAATGAGCTTTGAGAAAAGGTTGATGTTTACCTTAAATGAGACATGTAGCAAGAATAAATCAATGGTTATATGTAAAGAGAATCTCCCAAAGATTGTTGGAATAGGAGGAAATAGAGGGTCACCATTATGATGTGGGTTGATAGTACAACTTAAACAGAGGAAATAGAGGGTCACTATGCATGGAAGGATCGACATGTAAATAATTTCCAATTAGTGATGCAACATTCTTTTATGATTGTCCTTTCATAAGGTATATATGTTCCATGACCTATGCATGAATCTCATTTCAAACAAGTGGTATGTTGCTTACATTACTATCTATAATTTTTTCATTTACCCCACATATTGAAAGAGAAGCATGAAACACATATGTTTGATTGAAGACCTTCATTTGCATACATTTGCTTTCAAATAAGAATTTAATTTATTGACACTAAAGGAAAATTTGTTGACTAAGTTCTTGCCTCTATTTACCATGTATATATTATACAATTGAAGAGAACAAGGACATATGCAATGCATGGATATTATTGGGAACATGAGTTTGCCTCATAAATCCATATATTGCAAACTTGTTTTCCTTTTCACAATAATTGATATCATTATATTATATTAGCAAAAATGCATCCTAGTGGATGCTACAACAATACAATATCTAGGGGTTGCCTTTAGAAGGAGTTGCCCAAAAAGTAGGCTTTGGATTTCAACAAACGATTTTGAGTAGTAGAGGCTATGTGGTTCAACAAATACCCTTATAGTGTAGATTTGGAGATACACTCCTAAAACACAAATGTAGAAGAACAACATTGACAATAAACCTATGGAGAGTGGAGAGTGTATAAATTTTGGACTTGCACAAGAAACTTCAAAAGAAACAATATTGAGGTGTGGGAAGTGGAGTTCACTTTTGGTAGGGAAATTGAGCCAAATTTCCTAGAGGAGGAGTATTGCATGAAAGCCTGATGATGCCTAGTACTGATGCCTGAAAGTAGACCCCAAATTGGATCAATTTCATCTTGAAATTGGCAGATGAGATCCCTATGTTGAATCAATATCTCCAACATTATTCCCAGTCGAGCTTCCAAGTTGGGCAAACAAATTTTGCATGGAGTGAGAGGTGGAGCAAAGGTTAATGATGTCACCCTCGAGTTGGTCTAGAGTTGTCTTAAATTTGAGGAGGATGGAAGGATGTTGGGCTGCCAAATTAGCATACAATTTGACCCCATTTTCATCTTTATCCTCTTTTTGTCACCTCATTTCATCACATTATCATTATATTTCCATTACCATATGGGTTCATATTTTCATTTTCCAAAGTTATTTATTTTATGTATTTAAAGTGAATTTATGATTGAAAGTTAGAAAAATAACATGTATTTGCTTATACCTAAAGGTGGAATGAGTTTGGTGACATGTGTAAGTGATTTGGAAGGTTCCAAGACACTCTTATGTGGCCTCCAAGACTCAAATTCGAATTCTCTTGAAGATTTGAAGGAGATTTGGGATAGGGGTCAAGCATATCTCATGGAGAAAAATCATGGATAAAGGAATATGTATCTCATATTGGTTGTAACCATATGAGGAATTAGTGGATCCCCATTAATGAGTTAGTTGCTTATGTTTTTGTATAAATAGGAGTACCTCCTCCATTCCAAGGAGGAGGACTCTTGGAGCATGTATCCAACTTATGATGGAATAGAATAAAGCTTCATTTTACATAAATTTTCATTCTATAGTTTTAGTTATAAATTGTCTTAATGTAGTATATGAATTTATGGAATAGTTTGTCACTTTGTTCTTAAGAGAATTGAGCTCACTCTAGAAAGATCAAAGAAACATTTTATTTCATAATAGATCTTATTTCATTTAATTACCGAGATGTTTGAGGATTCGTTTGTGATTGATGAATGGGTTTTAAATTAGAATCTTATCATCATATGAGGGAACAACCAAGGGTCTAAGTTAGGCTCTCCCTCTATTTGATTTGCATGATAATTGAAATTCATTCTTTTTCTTTCAAGTTTCAAGTTTTTTCATTTCTTATGCTTATGAATGAATCTTAGTTTAGTTTCGATCAGTATATGAGGGGACAATCAAGGGACTAAGTTAGTCTCTCTCTATTTGAATCTGAACAACAATTAAATTCATTCTCTTGTCTTTATTTCAAGTTTCTAGTTTTATATAATCAATGATTTCTTTTCAATATATAATATTGTAGGGAAGGACAATCAGGACCTCCTCAATTAGGAGCCTCTTCCCTTGCATCTTATATTGAATCATAAATCATTTAGTTAGACATAGAGTTAGTTTCCTACTCCTGAATATATTTTGTTGGCATCATCACAAGCTTATGAGCTTCCTTGGTTGATAATTTAATGAAAGCAATTTAAGAAATTAAGTTGCCCAACAGTGATGTCTGGTTTTTATATTTGCGGGCCTTCAACTTCGCAATGCCCTTCTGCTGCTAGAATATTAATGTTTCTCGAATCTTCATCTTCCTCTTCAGCGGTTACATTATAGCATTCTAATGCATGGTGCAACTGGGTGCTCCATTCTGGTTGGACCCATTCCATAGGTTCCTTTGGAGTTCTGAAGATAACTACCTTAATCTCTTGTAGCACTTCATCAATGCTTGTGAAGCTGTCTTCAAAGATGAAGGTCAATAAGAACCATTCCTTTAATACATTCCGTTCCGTGGTGCCATGGTGGAGCTCTACTTCCAATTACCAGTTCATGGGAATTGTATCCAAAGTATGGCAAAATATGTGTACCCACCCTAGCTATGGCTCTATTCCCCATGCTTTAGTCCATTTTGCTAGGTGATTGCATGGATCATCCCTTCTAATATATTTCTTAGCTATTCTTTTGTTAGCATGTCCAAACTGTAACCTCGTCATTCTTCATTAATTTTTCCATCTAACAAAACTATTCTTATCTGTACCCCACCATCGTGCAAGTGTTGTGCGTAGTTCCAACTCTAATGCTTGGAAGTGGTGATCCTCAAGGACTTCATGCTTAAATTCATCCAAAAATAGATCTACATCAGTTAAACCATCATAATAGGGTAATTTAATTACCTCTAATGAAACACAATGCAATGACTACATCATGTTGCATCACAATGTAGACACTTCATGGAAGCGATTCTGCCAATGCTCTAACTCCTCGTCGGAATCAAAGGTGCAAGAACTCTCTTAGTCCCAGGAAATTCGTCCATCTATTATTAGATTGATCCAATCCTCATCTCGCACTGTTATCTAGTGAATCTGATCCAATTCATAATCATTATTGTCATAATCATGGACTAGTTCAGTGTAGTGCGCCCCTTCTACAGGATCCAGTGGGAATATAACTCGTAGCGACTTTATTTCAAAGGACATTACCCTTTTCTTCAAATTAATGACCCCATTCATGTCAATAGCTCAATTAATTCCCATGAGCGTGAGGTAGGGGTTGATTTTGTCAATGATTTCTGTAGCCTCAAAGTTGATCATTTTGCTCACACCTTCTATATCAACTGTTACTCCATATAACCATCCTATGGGGATGATTTTATGCTGGTTTGCCATCCTTAGCAGAATTGGAGACCACTGCAGCGTAGGTCTCCCCATCCTTTCCCATGTTTGTTTCGGTAATACATTCGCATTGGACCCCAAATCCAAAATGACCTGGTCCATCTCATAATCACCTATCTAAATGGTAAGCTTCATCTCACACCCTGTTCATGCCTTATGTTTTCCAACTTTTCTGACCACCTAGTGTCCATCGTGGACCTTCTCTTTTTTTCCACATTTATATATTAATTCCTGTAGGCCTTCCATAGATTTGCTATCCCACAATAACATTATTTAGGTCTCCAAAAGAATACTTAATACAAAGGGATCAACCTGTATAGGCACGCTCATATCTTGCGTCTTGTCCTCGTTCCTGAGGTGGAGGCCTTAGTGAAGCTCTTCTTGGCTTCCATAAACATTTCCTTAGTGTGTTCACGATCAAATTCGGCTTATTTCTCTAGCACTTTGCGGACCCATCCTTCTTCTTCAGGTTGTTTACCCTTATCAACGCTAATCGTCATCCCACTTCATAACACAATGTTAATGCTTTAGTCCTCTTCACGGGGCTCAACCCTCATCATCTATAGATTCTGCGTAGGCTGCGTTTTATTCTCTTGCATTTGAGCTATTAGCACTGGGAATTCCTCTATAGTATGGTCAAACTATTTGCAATATTAACATGATGGGTGTGTAAGATTTTGGCACTCTCACGCGTAGTTCCCTCGCTATCTGTAGTTGTAGTAGATAATATGACCATGGCCTTGACGAGGTCCTCCTCCTCCTTGGCCCTATCATCGACCTTGATAACCTCTGCACACTTCTCCAGTGCCCTACTCTAGAGGCCGAGTTTCTGCTTACATCCAGTATGTAGGTGTCCTCTCCATCATCAGCTCATATTTCAACATTGGCACTCATCGTGGCCCACAGATTTGCAGAAGTTACAGGAAAACTCTTGGGGTGTCTAGACGAACTTTTGAAGTAAATTGCAATTATCTATTTCATGTTGTCGAGTGACCTGACAAATAGTGCACCATAGCATAACCCCCACACTTGGTCTTGTTGGGGGTTCTGGCTTCAAGGGAATTGGCCCCCCTCCTATAATATAATTCATGTACACTAGACAATGGTATTTATCATCCCCATGGAACTTTGACTTCAAACACCATACTTCGCACACTTCTGGGTTAGTCTCCTTGTCTTTCTTCAAACTCTGTAACTCTAGGTGTAAGCTAGCTAATTATGAGTGGATCTTCTATACTCCCAGATTCCTATCCTGAACAGGTGATTCCTATAACCTCATTGTGATCTCTAAGGATTCTTCCTTTGCTTCTATCTTCTATTGTGATAGAGCAATTCTCATGTGGGGAAAAAGCAATGCGATAAACCATTCACGATGTTGGTTATCTGTGATCTGCATGTTAGCCTCTCTAATTTGACACTTCAACCTCTGATCAAATTTCGAATCCATCTCATCGACCCTCATCATGATCTCTTTAAACCCAATTACTAACTATGAGTTGGAAATAGGCTTACTAAACTCATTTTTTAAATCCACCTTAGTCTCTTGTAGTGTTGCAAGAGGATTATGAGAACAACACTTAATGTACTAGGTTAGTGCACAATCCTGCAAAGTGGTAACCAACTATGCCTTGTTTATATTGTCATCAGTAATCTGTTGCATTGTGCATACAACATTGACAACGAACTAGAACATCTCTACATCTTCACTTCCTATACCCTTAAAGATCGACATCTCCATTGTGTTCGCCATTTTGAATGGTGGTGGTGGAGGTGGAGGTGTGGGTGAAGGTGTATGTAGTGGAGGTGGGGGTGGCAGTGGAGTCGAAGGATGATTTGCTCGAGAAATCCCCTGAGTGATTAGCTGAACAATTCTTCGAGGTGTAGTCTACGCCACCCCTTCGTCATCCCTTGGAGGAGGTCCAATCAATGGACTATACTCTGGCGTTGATCCTTCAAAATTTCTAAAGAACCATATGCTTCACGTAGCTTTGAACATCAAGGTAATGACATCACCCATTTTTCTCAGAACAACAATTTAATCCAAGTATTCAATGATCTTAAATACTTACCTCGCGGTCCTTTAAAAAATCATCACTCCACTTTGCTATAGCTAACTGAGGTATCAACTACAAATTCTGTAACAAATCCTCCCAGAATATAATCGAGCCAATGATAGACAGCCTGCACAATCTTGTTTTCAAAAGGTTGTAATTGTTGCACTAATTTTGGAGTCCACACAATGGGATTATCGAGCTTCCACCTTCCTTCACTGTTAGTCAATTTAGTTAACCACTCATACAGTTCAATGGGGAAAGTACAGAAGAAGATCTTTTGTGTCTCCGTATACAGATACTTGTTCAACCACTCTTCCCTTGATAGGCGTGGATTCATGTTTTGTTGTGCCATGAAATCATGAATCTTTCGATCCAACCACTTTTCAATCTATTTCTTGGTCGGATTCCAATGATGCGACATCACACATCTCTTTCAAGCAGATCCCGGTCCCGACAATGGAACCATTTGTTGGTTTAGGGGGTCCTAACCCAACGTTAGAGTTAGTTTCGCCAACTGACAGAACCATACACTACTGACTCTTTCAGCAACAATCCATGTAGTGCAGGTTGCAGTCTCACCCAAGGCAATATCGGGGGATGCAAGAACCAAGCTTCTACATCCAAAGACTAGTGTGATGTCTTCCAGTGCCTCAAATCTGCCTTCACGTAGATCGATAAACTCTTAGGGAATGTTGCTGCAACTTTGTTAAAATAGCCTTTAGACCTTTGTGAAGTTCTACAATCAATCCTTGCAGAGCTCTAACATTCTATTGGCCTACTTACACAAATCAAAAAGCGGTTCTAAATTAGTGTTCATGCAGATTTACTAAAGTCATAAGTAGACATAAGAGAAATCATGAGATTCTTCGCGAAAGTGTTTAAACATGCATCACGTACATCATTAGGACTTATTCAATAGAATCATGTAACATTCAATCAATATATCATAAACAAATCATTTATCAAGAGCATATAACATTAACAGAGATAACATAAATACTCAGGAATTCTTCAGGAAATTGTCTTTATTGATCTTTAATTCAAAGATACAAACTCAAACTACCCTGTGCACACAGCTACATGGGTCCACACACTTAGATGCAGACTCTACCTAAGCCTCCACGCTCTCAACTGCGCAACCTTTCTTTCCCTATATAAGTACAAGAAGTAGAGCCTTCCTTCCGTAGCTCCTATCCTAGACCCCTCAATCTGATTCTCCCTTAGTTCACTCTTGTTCTTTTTTGTCTAAGTCTACTTTTTCCTTCGCTAAGAATCACTATTTATAGACTTTTCATACAATTCCATGGTTTGTGGACCATGGCTGAATCTCAAAGCTGACTCAAAACTTTACATAAAACAAGTGGCTAAGCCCCTTTGACTCTTATTCATCTATGTGCTCTGCATCCACAAATCACAGAGACTTTGCATTATTTACAAAACTATACCAAAGCTTGGGTTATGTTAGCCCCAAAATAACCCAGGGGACCCCATCCCAGCATATCTTATCGAAAAATATCAAAACAAGAATGAATATAAAGCACATGTTTATTAATGCGAGAATAATGATCAATAAATAATTCACTATCTTGATAAAAACTAACTGGCAATTCATTAAGATAAACCTCTCTATTTTCTGAAATATCATTAATATTAAGAGGGGATAAATTGCTATCAACAAAAATATTAGGATAAAGGGGGAAATGAGAATCATAAGCAATGGATTTAAAAGTGTCTTTCTTTGAGAACTCTTGCACACTCTTCTCATTGTAAATTTCAGATTTCAGATCATTCATTTGTGTACTTGTGCTTTCTTGAAGAATGTAGCTTTATTGTTTTGAATTTGACATTTTTTCATCATAAAATAATTCAGAAATTTGTACAGTAGGTTGAGTGTTATAGGAAACTTTGATTGTTGCTTGTACCTGCTGATTTATGTTCGAATTTTTTGAATTTAATGCACAATAATTTTCAAATATCAAAGAGATATTTTCTTCAAGATTGCTATTAATATCTTATTGCATTTGAGTAGTAAAATTTTCCAAGCTTTGTGATTGAGATTCACTGACATGTAAAGGTGCACTGTGATCATTATTAATACTATAGGAAGTGTGCACTAAATGAAAAAATTGATCGTACATAATAGAGGCCACTTCATCACAATTTTTTGTACCTCCATATTGAAATTATCAATTATGTTAGTGAAATTGGAAGGAGCTTGAACAAAGCTTCAAATAATTTCACATGGAATATGAATGGGAGGAAGAGAGAAAATATATTCAAACCAATCTGATAATTCTTCTTGCAAAAGTTTTTTTTTTAGTTTTAAATCTCAAGCAACTTAAACAAAATCAAATGGTAAAATCAATAGAAGACTCATTTTCAAACCTTCGTAAATCTTTTATTTTGTCATATACCTATTCGTAGTTTTAGTGGTCAAATTTACAAAGGAACATTATAACAAATTGATCCAAGTTATGAATTGAGGCAATTGGAAGAGATTGACACCAACTTATGGATTTTTCCAAGAATGCAAGAGTAAAAATCCTACATAAAATACCTTCTTCAATTCCTTGAAAAGTAGAATTTGAAAAAAATTGAATGAATTGTAAAGCATAATTTAATGCAGAAGTATTTCCCTTACCATTAAAATTTAACTCAAACAAAAGTCTCACCACTTCAAGTGGAGTATTGGAAGATGCACATCCATGGATACAACTCCAAATTGGAAGTTTAAGAGGATCCATCATGATAAATAAAATCTAAGAATACAAAGACTCCAGTAGAAAACAAGTTTCAAACCCTCCTTCTAACTCCAAAAATGTTGAAGCCTCAAAATTTGCTGCAAACAACATTTGGGGATGACCACCTGGTTTGGACCTTAAAGCAACTCCTTTTCCATTTGGAATGGTGGTTCTGACTGGTTCAACTAGGTCCAGATGCCTTCTCCCAATTTCCAATGGCTTAAAATATAACTTTCATCCACCAATGGAGAAGAGACATTAGATCATCCCTATCGCTGATTAGGCAAGAAAGTGATCCTTAAATTGATTTAGGGCTCAGCAAGCACAACTATGTTTTCCTCTTTGAGAAGAGGACTTATAATAATGAAAATTAAATCTAAATGCAACTTTTTATATGCAGCCAAGGAATTAATTCAATATATATATATATATATATATATATATATATATATATATCTAACCCAACTTAGAGCAAGATATTTAGATTATTTGGATTTAAATATCTCTGGCTTATAATGAATATCAAGCTAACATAGTAGTTCAATTAACTGACATTATGTATACCAAAAGATATTCTATTCAGAGACCTCTTAACTAAAATAATAAACCAAGAACATTTAGGAAGAAGTTCAAAAAATGATATTGATTGTTTAATTAGTAATTCGAATAATTAAACAATAATATGAGGAAGTAGTTAACACCATATCACTATTTGTTAAACCAATATTGAAAGACAAATTTCTGAGTAAATAGTTACTCAGAAATCATAATTCAACCCATACGAGCAAAGATAAATAATAACATATGATTGAGACAAATTACTCATACCAACAATAGTGTACAAATATGAATAAAATGACGCATCCCTACCACCATAAAATGAAACTAGTATCTAAAATAGTAGTATTAAAAATACCAATTTATTCAATTCATTTCTCTCACTCTGGTTTCCAACAATCCTTTACATTCCTTGAACTTCTGTTGTTACAAAAAGAAATGCAGAAATGCAAACTCTGCCCAATAATCCAGAATGAAAAGAAAAATCCTCAATAATCCCTAGATCTGAGATTTTCTCTCCTCCCACCTACAACTCTAAATTTCTATTACATAAGTGCTTTTAGAATTCCAGAATTGGAGAGGAGAGAAGCCTTTGTTACATTCCACAATCTCAAAAGAATTCTTAACAAGAAAGTTTGTTGAAGAAGAACTATGTTTAATCAATTTTCATTGGCTCAAAATTCCATTCTTCTATTGTTGAATCCTTCTTATTGATTTAGATCCTTTTCTCTTCATCTCTTCCACTGTTTTCCTGCAAAACAAATCAAAACAAAATTAAAATACAAAAAGAAAATCAAAATGCTAAATATGGAATTAAAAGAAATCCAATCAAATTCAACTCAATAAATAATTGAAAAGGAAATTTGAGCTTTCTATTGATGCCCATGATTATTTAATTAGCCAAGGAAATTATTGACCAATGATTTTGCGGTCAGAAGAAGTCGTGGGCAAATAAGAATGCAAAAAATAAAACTCAGAAAATTGATATTTTTTTAAATTTGGAGCCTAATTTTATGCTATATGTTAGACATAATGAATGATCAAATATGGAAATGAAAGCACTTCACAAATATTCTCCACAATTTTATCTTTCCAATGAGTCATCTTGGGCCTCATTTTGCCAAGTAAAACTCCATTTATGAGATTCTGAAGTTGTATATTAAAATTGTGAGAATCTCTAGAATTCTGTTGCCTGGGCTAAAATTTTTCAATTTTTTTTTTAATTAAAAACTCTAATCCTTTAAATTAAATTATAGTATTAATTGGAATAATTCTAAATTAAATATAAATTTTTAAATTATTAAACTTAATTAATCATATTATTTATAGGAAATTAATTAATATATAATTTATTGATGATTAATATACTTATTATATTAATATTAAATTATATTATATAAAATTATAATTAAATATATAAAATATTATTAATAATAATATAATTATATAAAAACAAATTTGAAATACAAAATTTTTATGAGTGACCTACCAATGTGAGGGTGGATAGTGTATTAGTGTGACTTTGGAGAGTATGGAGTGATCAGGAGGGGAGGGTATGGTGAGAGTATTAATGGAGGGACAAGGAGGGTGAGTGATGACAAGTGAGTGGAGGATGACGTGAGGTGGAGGAATAAGAAGTGAGGTGAGGTCAGCAGAGTTGGGAGGTATAAGGAAGCTAAACAAACTATATGTTAAAATAAAAAGACCCTATTGCATATTTTTTCAAAATCAGCGATCAAAAGTCGAATGTTTTTTAAAATAAGCTACAATATGAAATTGCGATATGCGATATGTGATATCGAAATATCGCATCGTAAAAGCAATTTTTATCGCATTTTTAAAAAATTGCAATTTTTAAATGTAAGAGAAGGGTTGTGAAGTGGGGCCCATGTGAATTAACAGTCTTACAAATTGGACTGTAGCCACTTTGCAATTTTGGGGTTTTGGGTTTGGCAATTTGTTTTAAAATAACAAATTGGAGTAAACTAGCATTTGCACCAGACGTTGCAAAGAAACCGCCGTAAGGCAATAGATAACATATAACACTATGTAAGGCAATTGATAGCATATAACACTAATTAATGCTTCTTTCCCTTACCACCTCCAAGTTGGCACCTGCTGTGCTGGCGACCAACACCCGCGCAAGTTCAAATGATCCCTTGCGCCAAACATTCATTTGCTCCATTCGCAGAATCAAAGCAGGTCCTCTCGAGCATTCGTTTCTCCTGTTCACGGTGCTTGCTCACCTCGCAGGTCCGCTCGTGGTGTTGAATCCTGGAAGGTTGTGCCCTAGGCGTAAGGTAAATTATACTCTGTGAACAATGACATCCACCATTTTGGTAGGCGCCTGGAAGGCCCATGCATACAAATCCCACCCCATGCTACTATAAATTATCTTCATTGACAGCTCCCAACGTCTGGCGAAACAGATACATTCAAGGTCTCCATTTGGGCGCAGGTTTGAGCGATGTTGAAGGTGTTTTCCCATTGCATCGTAATCAGTTACCAGATTTATAACGAACCACTTAGCCATTCAGACATCTTCAATAGTTTTTACGACGTGGTTTAATGGTTAATAGTTAAGTAGGGAGGTCTAATCTCAAACAAAATTATATATATCTGAAAATTGATCCAAATGCGATCTAATCTCAAGCAAAATTATATATATCTGAAAACTTCTCCAAACACAATTTTTTTAGTTGAAAAAAATACAATAAACCACCGCCATTACAATTGAAAACTCAAGCTCCTGCATCCAGTGTGCTTGATTGTGTACCACCCACTTAGCCATGGAGGCCATGAAAATCAGATAATCCTAAACCACCACCATTACAAACTTCCTGCATCCACTATGCCTGCCTGTGCAGTTTGCCAGGTGCATAGTTTATTTGGGCTTTTCATTGGGGTGAAATTTTGAGTACAAATATATTCAATTCTGTGAGAGGAATTTGGTGCACATTAATTTTCACATGCTTGCTAGGAAGGATGACCACGGAAAAATGCAAGGGCACCAACCGGTGGAGCATCGATGTAAGTAGTAGGCTCAGACTACCTGAAGTATGTTGCCACATTTGCTTTATCCTCCTTTTCAACTGAAAACATTTTCCAATGCTCCTTTGGTGGCGTGCCATTGATTTCTGCAATAAATGAATTATACCTTGCTATTTTAGCAACAAAAAATATAATTGCAAGTGAATCTCATTTTCATGTCAGATCAACAACCTTTTTCTCGAACTTCTTGTTCCTACTTGCTGAAAGAAAACTGTGATTTTTGTTTTCAACCTTGAATATTTCTTTCATGTCTTCTCTTGCATTATTATGGCGATCTCGGCTCTATGTCAAATGAAGTGACCAGATTGTCATAAGATTAGGCTAGTAATGCAAGCAACGCGATGACTGCATGTACATTTTGAATTGGTGCCTCGACAGGTACTAGCATCTCTAACAATTTTTTGAAGTGATTGATGTTGGTTGCCACATCTTATGTTGTCATCTTTATTTGTGAAAACTTCCTCAGATATATCTTAGGATGACAACTTGATATTCATAAATGTTAAACAACTTGAATTTCAATTGATTGTTGTGTTTGGCTACATATTAGGAGCCTCCTCTTTATTTGGTGAAGTTCCCTCAGACAAATCTCACAGTTATAGCTTTATTTTCACACATGTGTGCCCCATTTTTCTTTTGGTGTTTTGGCACTGCTGATGTGAGTCATTTGATCATTAATGCTCAAAATGCTACAAGTAAGAGTCTTGTGATTATTAGTTTCCCATTTGTTGATTCTAGCAGTTCATATGGTATGCTTGACTTCATCTTCTTCCAGAATGCTAAATGATCTTGTTCAATAATAGAATTCCCATTTGCAGCTTCTAGATGAAATCCTATGCTGTTAAATTTTACAACCAGATCTGTTTTAGACAAAGAAGAAAGTCAAGCTAGCTACAGCCATGGTTCTGGTGTACTTTGAGACTTCTAATTTGTATGGGTGTTTGTTGTATTGCTTGTTCTTTTTCAAATAGGTAACCAACCTAAAAATTAAAGTCCGGCCTTCCTTATGAACAGACCATTAGCTTTGGTATCAAATATTGGAAAAATTCTAGTGATCAAAGAGAGATATTAAGCTTGTGTTCGCAACACTAGAGTGCTCAGCAATTGGAATCAAATTTATTGAATAAGGCATGAATGCACAACAAATAAAAGACATACCATCCACTGAAATATTTTAATTTTAGCAGAAAGAATGATGTATTCACAGTGGACAGCTATTAGAGAGTAAAATATACGATAGAGAATTGCAGTGCTTTGGAAATAAAATGCATGAGTCAACCTTACATTATCTGGAATTCTCCCAAACTTACAGAGTGTGACTACAATTTATCTATTCAAGTTGTTGCCTGATTATCATGTTGTCTTCTCTGTTGCATTCTCCTCTGTCTGTCTTTTCTGTGACAATTTTTGTTGCCTCATTATATATTTTTTTATTATTTAATTAAATGTATTCAATACTTCTCTATAGATAAAGGCTAAAATGATTTTTTCTTCTTAAAGGGCTATTCATAAAGCAAGGGTCAGTTAACCTTCCTAAAGTAATATTCAGCTGTCCTTACATAGATAGTAAGACAAAACTTTGCTTTCTAGGAGATGCAGGTCCAAAGGATATGTGAAGATTAACAAAAAATCTAACATTCATTATATTTATCTTGCATGTTTTAGTTGATGTATTTCCTACATTTTCTATCCTTGATAAACATGATTATTTGTTTGCCTCTTGTTAGAAAGGGGTAATTCGGGGATAATTGTTGCACAAGGCCTTAGGCTAACTTAGAATGTGTGTTATTCAATGTAAAATTTTGTTGTTGTTAACTCAATGTAGCTTAGTGTTACTGCCACCTGATTCAAGAAAAAAACGAAGTTGGATAAATAAGCTTAGAGTGTATTGTCTGAAGATCCAAGGCCCAAATTATTTGTTAAAGCCTGAATTTTATATTACCATGTATTGACTGAAAATCTAGAAATATATGGTAGTATTTTTTTCCTTGAGCTTTACTATGACTGTGTTATCAAAAAGCCCTATTTCTTTTCAACTTGTATGGATGTCTGGGGCCTGGCATGGTTTTTTGGCTGGATGTTTACATAGCAGCTGTCTGAAGGCAAAACACTCTTTTGCTTTATATTTGTTGTAACTTGTTTTATGGTGCATCTATAGGCTGCAATAGTTAGTGCACAAAAAATCTGGAAGCAAGTCAATTATTTACACAACAGAAACTTGAACAACACAGACGATGCCATAATGCCACTACACAACATATGCCCAAGAGCCAGTAAGACATGTTTCCTTTCTAATTTATGGCAAGCTATTACTTTAGGAACTATTGAAAACCTGTAGAAACTTTGGAACATTAAGAAAGGCATTCAACAGTTAAATAAGCCACCTTTGAAATTCAATACATGGAAGGCTTCCCAGTGTTGGTTGGCAGTTTGACTTCTATTAAATCCTCCAGACAAACACCTTCGATTGCTATTATGAGATTCCAGTGGTGGTTGGCAGTTTGACTTCTAAATATTAATCATTCTCCCAACAAATGTGAATCAGTGATTCAGACTTTGGATTCCATGTTGACCCTTCAATTCCAAATAAAATGTTTACAAATCCTGGCAGCCCCAAATTAACTTAAGCAATTGTTTTTTAGCGAAGGTTACCAATGCGGTGATTGGTGAATCCACCCTCCACTTCAATGACTTTTCCTTTGTGAGGTCCCAACATGAATCCTAGACTGTTTCTCTTTTTCCAAGGTAATGGTTATCAGAGTCTAGTGACTATCAGTAATACAAAGTGTTGGAGTTGATATTATTCCCTTGAGAGGTCCCGGCATGAATCCTAGACCATTTATCTTCCTCCATGGTAACGATTATCAGACATGTGAATTGTCAACCGAACAGTAAAGTTTACAGTCACAATTGTTGACAAAATGTAATCCAATGCAAAATGTGATGCAAGCCCTGGAAGTGTTTTACAAAACTAGAATTCTATACAGGGTATGATCTCTATAACTAAATCCTGATCACAACATAAATTCTAAGCTCAGTTAAGATCAGTGAAGAATCTATCAATATCTTAACTGGAAACAAATTTTGTTTTTGGTTGTGAGGATTGCCCGTGAACCAGTGAGACTCCTGTATCATTTTGCATACCATAAAAACCCTGTTTACATTGATTCTGCTATCAGAGGACAACATCTCATGCGTGACAGATCATTCTCAAGACTCGTACTGGTACTGCAGCTAGCAGGAAGGGTTGGTCTGCGAAGGCATGAAGTGCAGTGGATAATCCCTGTATATAAAATGAACCTATATATGAGCCTTCTCTGTTTATACTACAGACAAATTTACTTTGACATAGAGGCCTAAGGAATCAGGATCTACAAAACCGAATTGTGTTAACATTGCACAAAGGTTTAAAGACCTTTTTCCTTCAAAAATAAGATTAAGGAACAATTCCTAACTTTGTTAACATTGTACACAGGTCTGAAAATCATTTTAATGTCTAGCTTTACCATTATGACCGTTGTGAGTATTTAACCCTATTTTAGGACTTTTATTAATAAGGTCAATATAATTCTTGGTTACAGTTTATATGCAGTTTTGCTTAGACAATTGGACAATTATTATTGACTAATTTTAGGCTTTTCTAAGCCATATGAGGTCAGAAGAGATCGCCTATTTCACTTGAAATGCCTAACTACGCATAGTAAATTTGCACAAAATCTGGGACCTGTACAAAGTTAAAACATACCCGAGGCTGATATTGGCACCTGGGAAACCGTGTCTAAAACCCTATGACAGACTATAAAACACTAACCCTTTATAAATCCGGTTCCTCTACAATGGCTAGGCTAGGGTTGCATTACAATTGAGAAACGCATACATTTTGAGCTTTTGATTTTGATTTTGTGCTGCAAAGATCAGGGCTCAAAAATAACTTTGTGAATATTAGGCACCAACGTTCTGAGCATGCCTTGTGAGGTTTGCAATGGCCACCCACTGTGGTTCATAATTACGAGGTTTTGTTGGACTTGGCTCAAGTTTTGCTGGACCTAAACCTTTGGACCAGCTCAACCGGTATGGAAAAATGGGCACTTGAAAATGAAGATTCATGCTTCGATTTCTACAATCTAATATGCATCTAGTTAAAAACTGGCCAGAAATTTTTTAAACTGCGTGAAAATCAAGCAACTTAGAAATTTGCAAATATGTTTTTCAAACATTTACCATTCTTTTTGTTCCATCATTTAATTTTATTTGGCCCCAGGGAGAAGATTCTCCTTGCTTAAATGTAACTCTCAAAGAATTAGGTGGGTTAGGAGGTCTACACTGGACATTGCTTCAGTGTTTGTAGTTAAAGGGCAGGTTGTTAGTTAAAAACCTCTACAGATCCGCATGCCAATCAAACTGTATAAAGAAAACCTGAAACTGAAATAGTTAAGTGGCACACATTATCAAAAACAAATATCACAAATAAAACGTATAGCTACACAAATTCATTGTGCCAAAAGCCCACCCAGTCCACATCTTTGAAAAGAGAATTAATAGTGCAAACTTAAATTGCATAAAAGCATTAAATACAAAACAATACTCTAAAGTTAAAGAAAGGAAATTCATTGTGCCAAAAGCCCACCCAATCCCACATCATTTAAAAGAGAATTAATAGTGCGAACTTAAATTGCATTAAAGTATTAAATACAAAACAATACTCTGAAGTTAAAGAAAGGATTCACTGGAATTTAGTATTGGAAAAACGCACTAGTATTGTAAACAGACATTATGAAAATTGGATAGAAAATCCCTATTGGAAATTCAGTTTCCAAAGTTAAAGAAAGGATTCATACTGGAATTTAGTATTGGAAAAACACATTAGTATTGGAAACAGACGTTGTGAAAATTGGATAGAAAATCCCTACTGGAAATTCAGTTTCCATGTGTCTGCCAGATCACCTTGGGAAATGTATTGAGCTAAATGAATTTAAAATCATAACACTAGGCCAACATTCATTCCAGTATTGATTTTTTCTCTGTAGAATTCAGCTCACAGTTCCTTCACAAGGTAACATCATGAAAACAAACTTCCTACGTTCTCCTCTTCCACCACAGTGACAACCTGTGCAACTTCTGCGTCCATTTCCTTCTGAGGGGTTCCAGCCTCAGGCAAATCAAATTTTCTTCTACTAGAACTAGTAGCACCCTTATTGGCTGACTGAGGATCCATAGCATCCAGCATTGATTCCAACTCTTGAATCATTGACCTCCTTGCTTCCTTGACCAAATGGTTTGAGCCCTGCACGGATCAAAAAACCCAAATCCATCACAAGAAGGAAGACCTAAAACTCAGAGCCCTATCAATCAGTAACATCTACATCCCAAAGGGTGAAAACTGACCTAAAAGTGTACATTACCAAGGAAAAGAACTCCAAACGTATATACTCTTGGCAATGGAAGAATAAACCCTAAAAACTCATCACTCTATCCAGAATAGACTAATTTCAAGCCAAAACCCTAATCCCATAAATCTGTTAGGGGCCGACTATAACCCGTCCAAAACCTAAAACCCTAAGCTCATCTGTTGGAGACAGACTACAACCATTTCAATATCCAAAACTCTCAGCACACTAATTAGCCAGTGACAAATTATTGAAGTCCAAAATCCAGAGCAAGTTGGTTGTGACTGGATTAAAACCCATCATACATACCCATTAGTTGTTGTGATTCTAACACTACAAGAATATAAAAGAAAAAGGATTATCAACCAAAAAAGCTAGCAATGCATGATATCAAAACACAGTGACACACTAAAAATAGCCCAAAAATGAAAGCAAGGAATTTCCATAAAGGTGGGTAATTGTGTACATACCTCAATGGAATCAACTGTGAGCAAGAGGACAATAGTTTTCTCCGAAAACCTCTGTTTCTCCTCTACATCCCTGCACAGATGTCGACGATAGGCATAGTTTGTGAATAGAAATCTGAGCTCCTTCAGCTTGCCCTTTGCTATAGCAAGGTCTCATAGGCTGCGAAGGTTTTGGGAACGACAAACCAGATATTCCCGAAACAGGTCTGAATGATCACATCGGCATCCTGGTGAGACAACTCTTTCTGCTTCCCTTTATCTTGATCCTGCCATTAATAAACAATTCTAGATCTAATCTCCTGCGCTCAGCCATAGAGAAGCAACACAAGCCCATGGCGTGCAAGGCCTGCGAGTGCCTGATATCTGCATTGCCAGAAAAACAAGAAAAAGCAGGAAAATTGTCCTTTCGGCCCCTGTACTGCCCGTCACTCATTGATCTTCAATGTACTCGATCGCAAGGGAAATATTGGGAATTGAGGGTCTTAAACAGACGGGTAGTTGAGAATGCGCGGCCCTCCACATCCTCCTGGCCCTCCTGCAGAAAAAGCTCGTGCAGCACAGGACGGACTGGCTAGGTAGATGGACGGGCTGCACTGAGTTTAATTAATTTTTTAACTAATAATTGTTTTTTAATGGATTTTTGGACGGCAGAGAACTATTGAATCGTCTAACAATAGATCTAACGGTTAAGATTGGGACAGAGAGACATTTAGGGGAGTTCATTTCAGAGGGAAACACCTTACGGCGTAAATATAAAAGGAAAGTTTTGTTCAGCCATTCTTATCGTAACATTTATTTTAGGGTCTTTTCTTGGCATATACCTAATGATATCGTTGATAAGTTTTTGTTCTGCCTATTCTTTATTATAACTTTTATTTTAGAATTTCTACTCTTCATATACACACTAATTGACATTTAAAAATTTCCCTCAACAAAGCGTCCATCAACCAAGTCATATTTTATATGCGCCGTGGAGGAAGCCCATTCATGTAAGTGGTGACGGTTGATGCTTGACCGTTGTGGGAATTTTTCCCATCCATGAATTTTCTTCTGTATTGATGCTCTGTTCCGAAAGCATTTGTTGATATGTCACAACGTTCAGGTTCAAATTCAGTGAACCTAAAAAACTTTTGACGTTTGTTGAGGTTTCTCAAACCTGGTGACCATTGACTGAGTAGGGAGGAATGAACATAGCATTTTGTTGTTGTAGTAGTGAGCTTATGGGAAAAGAGTCGCAAAGGCAAGAAGATCAAGTCAAAATAAAATACCCAAGCCTCGTTCAAGTATTTTTGCTAGGAGAAGCCAACAACCAAGGCAGAAATGAAGCTTCAAGCTGACACAAGAGCCAAGCAACAGAGAATGATTGAAACCAAGGCAGAGTTAAGCTAAGTGACCGCTAAGGAAAGCTATACCATGGATGTTTGACAAGAGAATGGAGAGAGAAATGGCCTGGTATCGTTAATGCATAAAAGCTCAAGCTACAACCTTTGAACTGTGCTAAAGTGAGCACCACCTTGTCAAGTCAAAGTGAACAAAGTAAAAGAAAGGTAATGCAGGGGACCACCTTGTCAAGTCAAAGTGAACAAAGTAAAAGAAAGGTAATGTTCTCGATCCTTCTGAATAAAGGCAAATAAATAGCAAACGACAATAGATATTGCATCCAATTCCCTTCAAATAATGAATTTTCTAAGGTCAGCAAACCACTCCTTTAGGACAAGTAGAGTACTAAAGTCTATGAAGTTGGTTCCAGTTTGCATCTAGTTGCCAGTTTACAGCAAGAGTGTTCTTATGCTCTGAGTTCATATTATGACAAATGAAATTCAGATCGAGGTCAAAGAAATTATTTAGTTTAAAATGTATTTTCCTCCTTGTGCTTTTGCAGTTTTGAAATAGAATTATTTATAAGCTTATTTCGGACACTGAATAAGATCTAATGTCGGTTCATTTTCGGTTATGATCATACAAGCACAAACTATAAAGCAACCACTATCCACTAATCTCCCCAGCTCATCAAGGCACTAGTTCCACAAGCAATGATATCTCTTAGTTTGTTTTTGGAGTATATTTCTTGTTGTGTATAGGGTTGTTGCCATTTTCCATAAACTGAAATTATTATCTCCCAAGATGATCAAGGAACTAGTTGCACAAACAAGGATATCTCTTCCACTGGTATTGGAATCTATTTCTTGTTGTCTATTGGGGTAGCTGCAATTTAGCAAAATCGAAACTATTACAGATAGACCATCTAAGACTGCACTTGTTGCCTGATTTTGACCATTTATGGCATTGTGTATTCTGCTTAAAATTAGCGACCATTTTCAATGGAATGCGGAAGGATCCTATAAAATAAACTTTGAAATTTATGTTGTTTTTAGATGACGCATGACAAAAGCTTGCTGAAATTATTGTAGCTGAATCAGACTATTGATGTAGGTTTTCACACCTTGTCAAACTGTCCACATTGTGTTTTGGGATTTAAATGAATAAAGAAAGTTGAGTATTTCCGACGTATTGGGTGAAATTATTGCCCATCTTCAATAGGAGAAAATGGTTATTCAGTATTCCCGGATGATGGGTAATATATCAAAACCACTCTAAACTCTTTATGAGTGTTATCCAAAGACAATATGGTCAAGTTGAATAATAAGCTAGTAGGTAGCAGCCTAGGTATTTATAGATCAATATCCTCAAAAGTATTTGAAGCTTAGTTTAAATCTTGGAACTGTTCTTAGAACCAGTAACCAATCACACGGGATTTCAAACTCAATGGTTATTCAGTATTCCCTGATGATGGGTAATATATCAAAACCACTCTAAACTCTTTATGCAGCGTTATCCAAAAAAAGAATACGGTCAAGTAGGTAGCAGCCTAGGTATGTATGGACCAATATCCTCAAAAGTATTTGAAGCTTAGTTTTAAACTTGGAAATGGTTTGAGAACCATTAACCAATCAAACGAGATTTCAAAACTCAATAAATAAATATAATTCTTAAGTACTAGAGCAATAATAAATGTTAAAATGGCACCTAGTGGAATACATATCGGCCAGAAAATATATAATCAATGAGCTTCTAAATAGTTTCCAGAATTCAAAAATCATATTGCAGCAACAAAATACATATTTATTGAGCTTCTAAATGACTTATAGAATACAAAAACCATATTACAAGTTACTTGGCCATTAACCCAGTACAAACGCTACAAGCCTTGATCAACAGGAACACTCAATAAACTCATCACCGCTACAAGAAAATGGGATTATCAAGCATCATGTGGCTCAAAATCTTCTGATGCCTTAGATTCCTCAACCTTATAATATCATACAAAAATCTCCATATGATGATTTTGGTTTTATAGGAAGGGTTTATCATCTCTTCAACTCTATAATATTGTTGAAAAAGCTTGAGATGTCTAACCAGTGGTTTTGATTTGAGTGAATAGTACATGGCCAGAGATATTGGTTTTCCCAATACCGCCCACACCTTCAATTAACACAACCCTGGCTTGCACGTTCTGCACCTGTGCCCTGCTTCCATAGCACTGTATGCACTGTATTTTCAGACTCTTGTAGCTTATCATCCAAACCAGTTGGATATTTAGCCACAAACAGTGGTGTTTCTGGAACCCTTTTCAATACGCGTGACACAACTTTGTCCAAGAGCTCGTGGTGGATGAATAATCAAAGAGAAACCCCTAGGTAAATATTAAATACGAACTAACCCACCAAAACGAAAACAGACACGAGATAGTAGAAGATCCTTAACCATTAAAGTCCTCCGGCTTGAAACCGCTTGTATCTGCAACATGAGAAAGTGCATCTCTCCAGCCTTGAATTGTAGCGGAGTCGTAGCGCCCCTTCTCGCCATTGGACTGAGGGTCGCTTGTTGTCTTCCGCTGGAGTGTTTTCAGGGCTTCGGCCTATCTGATCTCGGAAGGCTCGACATTATAAAATATTGGAACAATGAAAGCCATGGATATGACCATAACTATGTCTTCCAGGCACCATTTTGATTCCACATAAGTCTGAGAAAAAATAGATATGTAGACAGAACCCACTTGAATAGCAGGTATATTTGAAACTGGAAATTCAAAACATTTGAAACTATTATATCATAACTACCACATCCTCCACGCAATTGAAATAAAGGTAAAGGAAATTGGGAAATTTGGGAGAAGGAAGGAAGAAGTTGCCCTTAATCATCAAACCAACCAAGTTTATCCGCGTGAAAGTGACAAACACTAATTATTTATCCTGAATAATTAGTGTTTTCTGCCCTTCGTGCAGTGGTCTCTCCCTGTTTTAGAGAGAGCTTATAATTCAATCAGAAGCACATCTGATTCAACAGGAAGCACATGTTGTGCCCAGCGACTCAAGAAATTGTCACAATCCATGTTTACGATGGCTCCGGTAGAGATGGCTAGTAAAGGTGTTTTTAACATCCGGCCCATGATGATTGATAATGTTGGATCAAGTGCAGCAAAAAAATAGACAAAGCAGAAGATCAAACACATAAGACAATATTTAACGTGGTTCACCCAACCAATCTGGGCTACGTCCACCAAACATAGGCATCAGGAATATATTAATCAAAATTTGGAGATTACATCAATGAAATCCTCACACTCTCTCCCAGCTATCCGTATGACAACCTATTTTATAGTAGAGAGAATCTAACTGCTCTCACATCAAATTTAGGATGCATTAATTTGCTCCCAACAACCTGGAGATAATCCAGCAACAGATTTCCTATTGTTGTCACCTACAGAGATTTCTGCCTATTTCAGTTCAAACAGAAAATCTCAACAGATAAGATCAGAGTACCAAAGATAAGAGGTGCAGGTAGAAGACGCTGAAGCATCGTCTTCTGTTGCGGTCCGGTTGGTAGGTTTGTCATTGTAGAAGGCGGATTCACATGAATGGATAGACTGACAAAAAAATCTGAGCTCCTTCAGCTTGCCCTTTTCTATAGCAAGGTCTCGTAGGCTGCGAAGGTTTTGGGAACGACGAACCAAATATTCCCGAAACATGTCTAAATGATCACAGCGGCATCCTGGCGAGACAACTCTTTCTGCTTCCCTTTATCTTGATCCTGCCATTAATAAACAATTCTAGATCTACTCTCATGCGCTCAGCCATAGAGAAACACCAGCCCATGGCGTGCAAGGCCTGCGAGTGCCTAATATCTGCATTGCCAGAAAAACAAGAAAAAGCAGGAAAATTGTCCTTTTGGCCCTTGTACTGCCTGTCACTCATTGATCTTCAATGTACTCGATCGCAGGGGAAATATTGGGAATTGAGGGACTTAAACAGATGGGTAGTTGAGAATGCGCGGCCCTCCTCCTGGCCCTCCTGCAGAAAAAGCTCTTGGGACGGACTGGCTAGGTAGAGGGACGGGCTGCGCTGAGTTTAATTAATTTTTTAACTAATAATTGTTTTTTAATGGATTTTTGGACGACAGAGAATTATTGAATCGTTTAATAATAGATCTAACGGTTAAGATTGAGACAGAGAGAGATTTATGGGAGTTCATTTCAGAGAGAAACACCTTACGGCGTAATAAAAGATGTTGGCTCTATTTGTACATTGTTATTATTCATAATCATTTCAAAAGAATTTTCATCATATTTAAGGGTGTTTTTTCATCATATTTAAAAGTGTCTGGATGACCCTTGGTGATTTCATAGTCAACCAACATAATATCATAATATGGATAATAGTACAACATTATTTTTGAAACATTTGAAATCCATAGAGTTTGTTAGCTTTCTTCATAATGATAGTTACATGAAAATTTAGTTACTTGTTTGATGCCTTATCATCTTGGAGGAGAGTGTAGAGTCCTAAATAAAATCAACAAATTTGGTTAAAACTTTGCGCTTGAGTTAAAGATTTGCACTCAAAAAAATCATTTAAAAGTAATATACCAAAAGAAACACGACTTTACCAAGAGAAACACATGATTTTGGAGAACTATTAAAAAATTCCAATCCCCTTCAGGCTCAACCTCAATCTACCAATTGCCCATCATTTAAAAGTAATATACCAAGAGAAACACATAACTTTGGAGAAGCATTAAAAATGTCCAAACCCCCCTCAACCTCAACCTACCAATCACCCATCATTTAAAAATAATATACCAAAAAAACAAATAACTTTAGAAAAAGCATTAAAAATTTCCACTCAACCTCAACCTCAACCTACCCAATGCCAATCGATACTATCATTATCGATGAAGTCTTTTCCCGTACCAAACTTCACATGTGAAATTTGACCAACAAAACGCGACGTAATATTCAGTGTGTTTGTTGACATCGCTGAAGGACAGAGGTCGAGGCCATATATTGCATGTTGTTTTCATTCCAGATGAGTCCCGAAAGTAGGGTTTAAGGCTGATGTGGACAAGCTTGACCATATTTCCACTTTCTTTTGACAATACTCAATTATTGCACAATGTCAATGACGTGGAACGCATGTCACCCTCGCCTCGGGTTCGCCTCATTTTAATTCCTCGTTTGTATTCTTTTTGGGTTGCTCGCATACTCTTAAACATTCTCACGAATGTGAAAAAGGTCTTATTCCCATATTTCTTAAACGTTCTCCTGAAAGTGGAATGTCTTCTTCCCATAATTTTTTTATCTCTAATAGTGGAAAAATAGTTGAATTTTTTTATTCATAATAATAATATTTATCATAATAAGTAATTTTTATATTTATAATAGTTTTTAATTATAATAATAGATGAAGAATAATATTTAAAATGATAATTTATTAGAAATTATTTGACGTGAAAGTTTTTTATTGGTTATTTTTAAAATAAATATTTTTTACTAGATAATAAATAATTTAATATTTAAATGTTAAATAAAATTCTGGAAAAATCTCATTTTTTTATAGGGTTATTTTATTTTCTTAGTTAATTTAAGTAAAATCTGGCATAAATTTATACAATTCAAAATGTATTTTTAAATAACAAAGAATCATATTTTTTTGAAATGATTTTATTCCGTGAAAATCTATTTATATAAATAAACAGCATATAAAAATAATATTTAAAAATAGAATTTATAGAAAATAAGAAAGAATATTTAATTTTATTTTTTTAATAAATTAGTTTAAGATTTTTTTTTAGAAGGTATATATCTAGGTTTCTTTTATTTGGAATGAATTGTAATTGGGAAAATATGAAGGCATGAATTAATTCTATTTTAAATTTGGAGTAGAACATGGTTTAGTAATTTGAAAATATATATTTTAATTTTAAGTATAACATAATTATACTATAATAATTGATTTAATCAAATTAAACATAATATATATAAAGTGATATAAATAATTCATTTCTTCAGGTCCGATAGAGCAAAGTTTGGTTTTAGTGGATGTTAACCACCACCACCACCATCATCATCATCATCATATATATATATATATATATGAAAATTTGTGTTAAATTAATAAAAGTGTATTTTGGTGAATGTTATAGGTGTATATAAGTAATTTAGTTTTTAAAAGGAGTAATACAATATAAAGTAGAGATATTGAAGTTCAATCAACAAAACTTCACAATGTAAATATAGAGATTTATGCCAAGCACAGTTAAGTTTGTGGAGGGAGGAGGATCATTGGATTTTAAAGTTGGGGAAGAGTTCTCAAGAGTTGCTTCACTGAGGTTTGAAAGAGTAGAATTCACCTCAAACAAAGAAGATGAACCAAAATTCCCATAGTATGAACCACATGAAATTATGATGCCGAGTAGCATTGATGAATGACATTTGACTGTTGATTGCATTAATTTCATCTTATAATTGACGAATAAGCCCTTGATGTTGAACTAATTAATCCATCATCATTTCCAGTTGGACTGCAAGGTTGTCCAATTGAATATGATGGGTGAATGAGGAGGAGTGGAGGTTAGAAATATTGCCTTCTAGTTTTAAGTCAAAATAGGCTTGACAACAGAAAGGCTACAAAAGGCCATGATAGAGATGCAAATTGGCGAGGAACAAAGCAACAACAAGGAGGGGCCAAGAGGAGGTGGGGGTGCAAGGGGAATGTGGGATCAAGGAGGTGACCAAAAGAATTTATCAGAGAATAGGGACTTGAAGGACTTAAATTATAGTTGGTAATGACCTATACTAGTTGGTCTGGAGACCACGTTATGCCATGATCGATCGAATAGCCATAACCAAAGGTTCATGTGAAATCCCACCTCTAACCAAGGAGTTATGTGAGGGGGATTTTGACACGGGGAGATCAATAATGAAGGTATATGGGTTGACAAAGAGGATGACCTTTGTTGAGATTGATATGATAGCTCTTAGAAACACACTTGTTGGGTGGTGGAATTGATTTAATGTGAGTCTTGTCATGGATTAGAATGTATGGAATGATCTCATTGATGACTTGGACTGTAACATTTTCTAAAATACCTATTTTTCTTGCAAACTAGCAAAGGTGTTATTGGATCGAGGAGTGTGAAAAAATGAAATTTTGGAAAAGGAAGGAATAAATAGATTGAGAAGAAAATATATTTTAATAATGGGTTAGAGCGGGAAATGCCCTTACATGTACGACATATAGTGTTTTTGTTATGAAACCAGCTCACAAAAAGATAGAAAAGATAGATCAATGCCTTAGAATTCAGCCTCTTTGAGGGGGAAACCTCCTTTACATTACACAAATGAACAATTCTTGAATGATACAAATGACTAAACCTCCCTTCTATATATAGGAGTCTAAGGGGTCAAAATATAATCAAGTCGATATAACAGTAATAACATAAGGGCACAAAAATAACAATAATGTGTTCCTATGGGGTACACTAATAACAATATGGGGACAATAGGGGCACAATAATAACAATAAGGGCTACAATGACAATAGTAATGGGGAAATCACTAGTATTATAGGGTCCTAACATGACCCTCTCCTTCCGAAAAGTGTTGTCCTCAACGCTTGAGTAGTTTCGGATGCTTCTGTATAAAATTCTCATTCTCCCATGTGGAATTTTCAGCGGATAAGTTCTTCCACTTGATGAGATACTCCAAAATTGATCAATTTCGTAGCTGTCGAGTTCTTGTTTCTGTGACTACTTCCGGTTCTAATATGATTTTTCCTTTCTCGTCAATTTCTAGAAATATTGTTTGAACTGGGAGCTTGTCACCTATAACCTTCTTTAAACATGAAACATGGAAAACTGGATGCACTCGGAAAGCTGCAGGAAGCTTCAGTTTGTATGCCATAGCACCAATCTTTTGCAACACCTTGTATGGACCATAATACTTTGGTGATAATTTATTATCCTTCTTAGCTTGCTTGAGGGACATTTGTTTATATGGTTGTAGTCATAGGAATAACCAGCCACCTACATCAAAACTTCTTTTGTTGCGATGTTGATCTGCTTGTTATTTCATTCTATTCTATGCCAATGTGAGGTTATCCTTTAAGAGTTGGAGAACTTGTTGTTGATGCTCGATGTGATGTTCCACTGCTTGAACCTTTGAATTTTCTCCTAAGTATGATGTGATGGATGGTGGATGATATCCATAAAGTGCCATAAATGGGGTCATTTTTGCTGCAGTATGGAAGGAAGTGTTATACCACCATTCAGCCAGAGGCAACCATTTGACACATTGTGTCTGTTTATCAGATACAAAGAAACGAATATATCCTTCCAAACATGTGTTTACTATCTCTGTTTGCCCATCAGATTGAGGATGATAAGATGAGCTATGAGCTAACTGAGTATTGAGACAAGAAAATAATTATGTCCAAAAATTTCCAGTGAAAATGAGATCTCTATCACTTACAATAATCTTTGGGTTTCCATGTAGCTTTTGAATTGTTTCCATAAATGCAGTAAAAATTGTACTGGCTTTAAATGGATGTAATAATGCACAAAAGTGTGCATACTTGGTAAGTCTATCAACTACCACCATGATGACACTCTTTCCTTTGGATTTGGGTAAACCTGTGATAAAATCCATGAACTCCTCCAACGTGGCTGGAATTGGATAAAGGTTGTAATAGACCTGGGGTCTTAATTGTTCAAAACTTATTTTGTTGGCAAACAACATCTGCCACAAACTTTTGAATATCTGATTTCAGGCCATCCTAAAAAAAAATTCCTTCTTAACCCTGTGGTAAGTTTTAAAAATCCTGAGTGCTTCTAAGGAGAAGTTGTTGCAATTCCATAAGAATCTTTTGTTTGAGTTAGGAATTCTACATAGGATAAGCGATCTTTGTACCATAACGAATCAATTTTTTCCACCTAATGATCAAATGTAATTGGGATCTTGTTTAACTTTTTGAATGAGTGCCCACACTTTCTCGCATTCTTCATTGATCCCTTACTTCATTTATCCAATTCAGTTGATAACAGAAATGGGCACAACAATGCTTCCACAATCCTCATCCTTTTCTTGAGAGTGCATCTGCCACACATTTGCTTCCTTTTGTAGATGATTTCAAAGTCATAACCCAACATCTTTGTGACCCATTTTTGTTTCTTTTCAGAGGATAATCTTTGTTCTAAAAAGTATTTCAAACTATCATGATATGTTTTTACCTTGAAGTGTCTTCCCATTAAGTAGGGTCGCCATTGCTTAAGTACATGTAGTATTGCCAACATTTCCTTCTCATAAATAGCTTTGTGTAAATACTTTCCTTTGATTGGACGACTTTCGAAAGCAATGGATCTTTCATCTTGCATTAAAACAACACCAATTCCATTTCCTGAAGCATCACATTCCACAATAAAGGTTTTTGTGAACTTCGGTGTAGCTAAGACCGGTGCTTGGCACATT
>APFE031363093.1:0-23164 GCA_000404065.3 Pinus taeda
ATAAATAATGGTAAACAATATAAACTTCTTAATGGTACATTAAATACCATAAAAATCTACATATGAATCCAAAAATATATGCCATACACCATTTAAAACATTATTATAAAATGCATATTATTTACGATACATCACATTTAAAAAATATTTTCAGATGATTTTTCATAATATTTAAATATTTTTTTTTGTAAAACAATTCATATTAAACATTTTGGATTTCAAATTCCAATTTAGTAAAATCCTTCCTTCGGAGTCCACTGCGAACGCTCTAAGATATATCAAATCAGGTCGAATGTATCAATAAGCAACCCACAATTCATTCCATGTTTTCCCAGGCTGGAAATGACGCAAAAGGATTCATCACGTCGAACCCGTGGAAACTTTGGGGAATACGCATAATGCGATTATGCGAGTTACACAGTGGCTCCGTTATATGACACGTTGCAAAGTCTCTCTCTCTTAGTCTGACGGAAAACAGAGCAGGTGATTCACGTGGTTAGGCTAAAGGGACGCCGGTGCCGGAGGCGCCGCTGAAGTTGCGATGCATTTCCATTCATTAAAGCAATAATACTTCCACATGCGTGTTTATCAGGCTTTATCGTGCCCCTGAATTCTTATTGTCTATATTTATTCGGCACTTTGATAGATCTCCTAAAGGAGTATAGCTTCGGGAAAAGGGTAGACTGCAGTGGAACTTTGGTGATTTATCGGAACAATATTTGAGTTTGGTAGCTATGTCGCCAGGTGCATCTGTGGCTTTCTAGTATCTACACGTTCAGAACGCCTCTGAAGCAAACGGAAGAGTAATGAAGCACACTAATAGTTTGGAATTCGGTCCTGAAAAACACCAAGCCAGGACGAGATGTATGCTTTCTTTTGCAAACACCCCCAATCTTTCTTGCCGTTATGTTTTCGGATCGATTAGTGCAATATGCCTTCTCTCAATAAATTTGTCTTCCATTTGTGTTTTGAAGGAATGTTTTTGCTGATATATTGTATCTATTTTTCATAAATGGAACAATCATGCAACATCTGTCGCGGATAAAACCGCAGATGATGCTAAAGTTGCTTTCATCCAACGAACAGTCGGAGTGCGAGAAGGTTGAAATTATGGAATTGTTTCCATTAAGCACTGGTTTCGGTTCAAACCCAAGAGTTACAGAATCAAATATAAGCTTGCCTTCGGAAATCGGCCTCAATAATCCGAAGTACGTTGTAGCAGAAGTGCCGGAGAAACTATCTACATCTCAATTCACTATTTTCTATAACGGAGTGGTGAATGTTTACGATATTCCTGCTGACAAGGTCTTATTTTCCTCCGAGCAACTCATATAGTACATCAAGAAAATTTGTGTAGAATCTGATAAAACGACATGATTCTGTCATCTTTTTTCCTTTTACTTTATTTCTGACTGAGTACTTTGCCATTTTCTTGGCAGGTTGAAGACATTATGAAGCTTGTCAGCTCCAATAGCTCGAGCAACAAAATAACCTGTAAGATTACCTGCGGCGAAATTGGAGAGATATCGGGACAGCAGCCTTCCAAATCTGCATTGAACGCTGTGAATGAAAATCAACATCAAAAAGTGGCAGCAGGTAAGACCCGTATGACACATATGTTATTTTGAATAGATGTTTGGATACGTAGAATGTGAAAGGGTAAGGAAGGTTTTTAGGTATAAAATTGTTTAACATGGTTTCTTGTTCCGCGTGCAGGCTTCGAAATAGTGAAGAAATTATCTTTGCAACGCTTCCTCCAAAAGCGCAAGGAGAGGTAACCAAACACTAGCTCATCTACAATTTCCCCTTCGTGTATTTAGATGATTCAATAGGAAATGAAACGAATAGATCGTTTATCGATTATTTTTAGTTTAAATTGAGATGATTGAATACGCAAATTTGTATTGAAGCAGTGGTTTTTTTGTGTGAGCTCAGATTGAACAGCGTGGCTCCTTACAGCACGGTGGAGACGGCGACATTGCCTTCGAAAGCAGGGAAGGATTCCGATGACCAGATCATACTGTCGTTGGGTTGTCGGTGACAGCAAATTAAAAATGTGGGTGGATGCTATTGACCTTTAATGGCATCAAGCCAGAATTATTTTACCTTAAACGATCTGTTATTTTCGCCCTTTTAATCGAGGGAAGGAACGCGCTTTTGTACAGCCGATGACGGCAACGCGTTTTCCGTATTGTGGACCGTGAGTAGAGTGTGACAGGTGAAGCTCACCGGGCATGGGCGGTAGAGGAAAGCGCAAGTTGCAACGTCAAGGTAGCTTCGTCGCAAGTGGCATGAAATTGCAAAGCAATGTCTTCATTGCACCACAGCAGGCATGCAGCAAAAATTAATTCAAATCCTATCTTGCACCGCCACTAGAGATGTATTACATTTTATATTGTAATACGTTTAAATCTTTCTAAAGTTAAAATATTTACTAAAGTTATTACAAGTCGGTCGACAATGGATTCAGCGACTATTTTTATCGTCAGGATCCCACTTCACGCTACATCACCAAAAGAAAATATATTATTTCACAATTTTGTTGATTTAAAAAAAAATTATGTTAAACCCACATGTTCTTGGAATCATGGAATCATGGGGTGCACACAATTGATGTTACGTTAGTTTCAAAGGCAATGTAATATTATTTGATAACCCTTCGAATGGTGTGTGTTACTGGCAAACAAATAACAATCTAACAATCTATGTAAGAACATTTAATAATTAATTTTAAAGTTAATAACATAAAATTCACAACAAAAAAAATACTTTGCACTGAATGTTTATTAATGGCCTTTCTTACCAGCTTATAATTTACACATTACATGTGTGTAAAGAAATGCCTCACGTTATTACCGTCACTATCATATCCAATGCGAGGCCATTTAACTGATTGCCAAATAAATTATAAAACAGACATATTGGGTGTTCATTCTTTTCTGGGTTGGCGATTCACGCTAAAATTTAAATAGATTAATAAATCTTATTATCAAACAAGTTTTACATATTTTTTTAAGAGAGGAAATCTTAGAAAAGATGGGATGAACAAAACCTGTTATAAACTCATAATTTTTAATAGTTAAATATGAAAATTTTCATTGAAATAAAAATGATTATATAATTTCTATATTTATTTTATTATAATAGTATAACTATATTAGTATTTATAATTGGATATACTTGTATTTATTAATATTTGTATATAGTGGTATATTTTAATACTTTATATTACACAAATAAAATTTTTAATGAAATATTAAAACCATTTAAATGTTTTGTAGTTAATTTTATTTAAAAATTTTAAATAATTTTTTTTAAAATCATAATTATGAAATGTGAGAATTTATTGCGGAATTTTCTAAAACACTTTTAAATCACCATATATATATAATCAACTAAAGAATAAAGAATAAAACATATTAAGTGAATTGCCAAAATTTAATAGACCTGCAATATTTTATTCCCTAATTTTTTTATTAGAATAGTTATGGCCATTGTCTCCATTCTCATTTCATTTATTTTTTTGTGGTTATTTACTCTGTGTGGTCATTGAAAACTGCGTTGCTAGGGTTTATAATACGAATAGGTTACCTAAGTTATGTCGTCCAAAAGGTTGTTGGAATATTTTTAGGTTCATTTTGTAGTCTAGGAATCTCTCATAACAATATTTTAGTATGGTTTACCATGCATCAATAGTTTTCTCTTTGTTTGAATACAAAAAATATTAGCGATATTAAAAAAAAAAAAAAGAGAGAGAGATTAGCACACAAGTAATTTCATCAATACAAATAATATGTATACATATTTATTCAGTGAGCAAGAAGAAGAGAAATAGGGTATTACAAAAATGGAATCTGGTAGCATCTTCCTCTGTTATTCTCAAGAATATCATCGAGATTCTTGCCATAGGGTTTACCAAAATGTCAGGCACAGCATGGCTTCTATGAGAATATAGGCAAAACAATCTAGATTATTTTGTCCAACAACCATTTTGGCATCCAAGAGTTGACCATCAAGAACTTCTTTATGATTGGTTCTTGCAACTTCCTGCTTTGATGCATAGCATGGTATCACTTGTTGAGCTCAAAATAAGAAGAATGGAAAGGATGGTAGTATTCCATTCTCTTATTTGCGTCGTCATTCTTTGCTTTGCATAAATATATATTCATATTCAAGGACATAGGACCTTCACTCTTTGCTCCCACATTCTAGTGGAATGATAAAATAAAAAACAATAAATGTGATCATGCAACTCACTCCACAAAACATAAATGGAACTCATGACCTCCATAAAGGCATAGTCACACTGAAAGTCACTGTAATATTTCTCATAGCTATGTATTCCCCCACAAACCTAATTTATTTTGGTCCAATTTCACGTCAACTCGATGCTTCCATGCCATTCTTCGGCAAGAAAACTGAAATTCCTCCATCAATATAATCATAAATGCATATACTAATGAATTCAAAACACAAAGCATGATGCCGGTTTGTAACATGGCTAGAGTGGGTGATGGAGGACGTGAGTCAATGGAGGTGGAAGAAATGCAATTGCGATAAATTTTGTAACTAAGAAACTTTTTAGAAATCCCTAATTACATATGTCCAATTATGTATAAGACAAAATAATATTCTCAAGAGAGGAAATCTTATACATCCATTTAATAAAAAACAAATTTCCCCAACCTTGGTTCCAATATAGACAACACCTTTCCACTTAATAAGTCCACATGTTTTTTCATTAAAGTATTGGAAATGCTCCATTAGAATCAAGATGATCATACAATTTGTGAATTCAATTGTAAAACACATCATCATCTTCAACGTCACAACAAGACTATTTGTCCACTGAACATTTAGTTTCTTTTCTATTTATGCATTAGTACAATAACTATGTGTCCACCGAAAATTTAGTTTCTTTCCTATCTATGCATTAGTACAATACTTAAATGTATTTCATTATTTAATTAGGTGTATTGAGTTGAAAATTTATATTGAGCTCTTGCGAAAAAATGAAACGGTTTGTCTTGAGCATAATTCGGCTTCAATATCTCTGGCTTAAAGTCTTACCGATGTTGAGCTCTCTCTTAGAATAGAATTAGAAGAAAAGGGTTTGAGGGTCCTTCAAATTTCTTTCTTTATAGAGCCAACAAGGAAGACACAGAGCACCTCTTTAACTCTTGCAATGTTTTAGAAAGACCATGGGATTGGGTTTTGATGCTCTTTGGGAATTTTGATAGAAAATATGCAGGCCTCATAGGTACTTTTGATCGATATTATCATGGAATATTCAATAATATGATCTTTAACAAAGCTTGGTAGTATGATGCCATGATTTCTCCTCTGACTCGTATGCGAAGAGAAGAACATCAAACTCACTTTGTAGATTTTGTGGTTTGGAGAATCACCCTACATAGTGTCTAAGAAAAAAAATTATCCTCCCACTAGAATCAACAAGATTGGGAAGCAAGCCCACATGAATAACTATTTTAGCAAGACTTGAGCTCTCCCTTGCTATCTGTCCCCCTTTGGACCATGATTCCTTACATCATGACGTTGGATCACTTGAAATATTTATCTCCTCAGTAGGGTTTATCAAATTAAAATTTGATTGTGATTTAAAAGGAAATTGAGGTTGGCTAGCTTTAGAGGTATCTATTGAAACTATGATAGTAAAGGCTTATTTTGTTTACTAGTAGTTGTGAAGTCAAAAACCATAATGCAACGATATTCTTTTCTTTGGAATCATGCATTTTCTTAGCTATTATCAATGAATTTATGAAGCTTCAAGTGGAAGGAGACTCCCAACTAGCTAATAATACTTAGAAGACTCTTATTAATTGATCCTCTCCAGAAAATATCTATCAAATCTAGAGGCTTGAAAACTTCATCTCTCACATTAATTATTTGTCTCCATCCTTTCATGTCCTCCTTCCCTCACACTCTTGTCAATATGGAAATAAATTGACTGACTATATTGCGAAACTAGGATGTAAGAACCAAAATATCAATCTTGATTCCCCTTAGAGAAATGAAGTATGGAAAATGCGGTGTGACCATTTAAGCATCCTCATCCCCTATGATCAATAATCCTTGATGGACATGTTTAATTTCGTGTTGAAGGAGGGGGGAAGCTAGCAAGCCCATTTCCACCCCATACCTTAAATAGGGGGTGTCATCGCCAAATAACCCCATGAATTCAAGCAATACCAAAGGTAACGACACCCCAAAGAAATAAAGCTAGAGCTCTCTCTCCCACTTCATCTTATTGGTTTAGCTAGTGGCTCTTTGTAGTTATCTAGAGTCTTTGTTATGTATTCAAACCACTTGTAGGATTTATCCTCCCCTTCTTTTGAGATCATTGCAAGTCGATTGAGGAAGGTCTAGGCCCTCTCAACATGGCCTTCCATTTTCATTCTCTTTTGCTGATTTTACATTATAACTCTTGATTCTCATCTACAGAGAATGTGGATGTTTTTTTTTCCTTTAAAGGCATAATGACATGCTCTACATTTCTTCTGCGTTTTGCTAGAATTTGTCTCTTCAAAGCTTACTGGTAAATTTTATTCCCTGCTACCTTTCCAATTAGTGTTTTAGTTTTATTTTTGTGCCACTTGTTATCAGGTTTAGGTGGTCGGTTTTGATCCTATGGTTAGTGGTTGCAATCTATTTCATCTTGTGTGGAGGGTTCACAATCTCTCTCCCTCTCAAGGAGACTTCTCTATTTTATGGTTTTGGTTGCTATGCCTCTCTATGCTACACTTAGGTCTCGCTCTATTCTCCACCCCTATATCTAAATTTCATAACCCTACTCACTATGTGTTGGTTTTCCCTCATCCTATAGCTTCTTTCCTTCTCTTACCTCTCATGTATACTCTTGTTGTGACCCTTCTTCTCCCCATCACCATGTCATGGAAACATGTCCACTCGTGATGGGGATTTGATGGTTGTGGCCTTACTAGCAAGTTTCAAGGCTAGTCTTAGGCTTATTTTGTAGCATATATCATTCACTCATCCATCCCTCAAGAAGATCAATATCAAATCCATATACTTGGGGCTTAGGAAATTTGTGACAATAATTCTCACTCCGATTCATGAATTCATGTTGTTGTTTCAGACTACATTTCAGACCATATATACACCATGGGTAGTAGGAATCAATATTTGCACTTCATAACCTTTTATTTGTAGATGAATACCATGTTGTGTCATTGCATTCAGGAGAAGCAAGAAGAAAAAAATGAAATCATTGCTCACCTCAACAACATCTAATTGATCCAAAAGCATATGTGTTGTTTTTTAGTTAGCCTGGATGCTTGGCTAGCCCACATATATACACATTTATATTGTGAGAGGTAGTCAACACCAAGTCCAAGCAAACAATATCTTCCCCCTACAACTTCTTCTAGCGAGGATGCTAGCTCAGGTCCACCTTGATATTATATTTATGTTATTTGAATTCAGTTTTAAAGTTTTCTATGTTATACATTGGTGGCATGTTATTTATACCCAACTGTTTTTATGTGAATTGTATTATGAGATTGCTAGGTATTTATCATGGCCTATATATAACTTTAAAGTAGGTTTGGTATGGGTGATTTTTCTAGACATAAGAACTTTGCAATATTTCACTATTGTTAGTCTGATTTCACTTAAGGCAGGCCATGATAGTAAGACTTTTGCCTATATATAATTGAATTATAAAGAAATGAAAGTTGAAAAATTAACACAAAAAAATTAGCCTTATCTTTAAAAATATTTTAAATGGTTACATAAACACTAATAAATCTCATATGCAATAGTCATGTTTAACATATTTTTAAATAAGGGTAAGTGAACATTATATTCACATATAATTGACTGGTTTTCTATATTTGTATTATTCATTTTCGTGGTTGTTCTTTTTACAGGTAAATTTCAATGAAGTCTAATATGTCTTTATTATGGTTCATGGATACTTGGAGCATATTTATTTCTCGTTGCCATTGGTAGTCTTTGTTATGCATATTTATCCAACCATATACTTTAATCTTTCCTTTGCTCATTATTCACTACATAACAAAATTTATTTTCTTCTTCTCTTTCCTCCAAGGATTGTAATTGGTTAATTGGTCCAATTATGTTTACTTTACATTTTTTGTAATTCCCCTTGTCTTAAAAATAAAGGGTGGGCACAATTCCTTTGTTTTTTTTTTATGATCATCTTTCTTTGGTTAAGACCATTTCGGTGGGAAATAGTTAATGCTTTCAAGTTGTCGATGTGAGGAAACTATATATAGATAAATGAACAAAATGCCATGGATTAGATAGTCTTGGATAACCAACCACTATACTTGACAAAGGTAATTAGAGTTGGAATTTCTTCTATATCTGTATATTTTCATCATCTCTAATTTTGGTGTGCCATGTGGATTGTATTGCAAAGAAATGGAGGAATTCTTCATGGAATGGAAGAATCATGTTGTACTACATTAAAAAATGATGCTATGGTGGTTATGAGGTAGTTTTAACTAGTAGGATTGTACTCCTACAAATTTGATGATCCCCATTGCATGTTTTAATGCACCACAGATGCCATGAAGAGTTTGTTGGCCATTGGTCTAGTTGTTCAAATAAATTCTATGTTACTGTTTAGGTTTGGTTTTTCCTGTGTTTTATTATGTAGATTGTGACATGCACATTTAAATATGTTATATTTTTGTGTATATGTGATGTTGTATATGAAGACATAGATGCCATTTAATGCACTATTTGGAAGTGCATGTTGTTTGCCATCGTTTATGGTGTGTATATTTTACATAGCTGGATTCTAAGGTGGAGTTTAATTGTCTTAAGTTTGTGTTTTTCTAGTTAAAATAATTCAATACAATTCTTGGTTAAATTATTATTTTTGTTATATAGTTTAAATATTTTTTATTATTAAATTATATTTTTGATTTTATAAATATATTTAACATCCTAAAAAAGACTTGAATTAAACTATGTACATAGTTGAAACTTCAATTTCAATATTTTAAACCAAATTAGCCATCATATATGCCAATAAAAATAAAAATCATTTAACAATGTAAATTATAAATTTCATGTCCTTTATTATGTCAATCAAAAAATGAAATTCAACACCTATTTTATTTATAAGTTTCATGATTATCACACACTATATACATATCACCATGTGGGTTAAGCAAACCAATGGCTTTAGTTTCTCATGAGAAGCTCAAGAAAAACCAAGGATTCTATCTCCTATAACTTCATTTGCTCTCCACCACATGTATGTTGTTCATTGGGTTTGTTTGGTTTGATAGCTTTGTTATCTTATTAGCCCCCATCGCAGGCAGGTAGGGACTATTGTAATCGAAATGGAAGTCCAATAACATTAGTTTCAATGATTCGTCATGGATATAACCAATGTTTTTAGGCTCGAGTTAATTTTCGATAGTTCCATTGTTTTTTGCCGTCTTATTTGGCCTATTCTAGAGGCGAGAGGATATAACCATATGTTATATTCATTTTTATTCATCTTTTTTCTTCGCATTTTGAAATTGCTAAACTAATGCTAGCATTATTTTAAAGAATTAAATATTATGCTTTAATGACTTGCGTTTTGACTAAAGTTTTTTTTTAACAAGACTTCGATATGCAACCATGCTAGTACCACTACATGTATGTTTGCCACAGATTATGTCTAAACGTAACAGGTGTCATCATACACTTCCTGCACTTTCATTGTTTTGACAGTGCTCCTTGTTGGAAGAATTTGGAACAAAATAAAACAAGAACAACTGCATTGACAAGATAAGATTTATTTTAGATAGGTGGAATAGAAAGATAATTTACTGGAGCAGCTTAAGGGAGGAACTGGGTGAATGTTGTAGCAAGCCACGCAAATGGTGTAGCAACCATCTAAAGAAAACTTACCTAGATAATGAAATCTAGATAAAGAAATCTTACCCAAATAATGAAGCTTACCTATGTGTATAGCATACCAATACTAATGTGCTGCTTTCACACTATTTATCTTTTGGGAGGAACCTTGAACTAGTATCAGTTGAAGTTGTAACCTACCATCAACATCAAAGAAGTAAATTCACCACTGACTTTCTGGATTTTATATTCGATATTTCTTCCAACCCTGTATTTCTTTCAATCCTCTCGAAAGAATGTGCATATCCTCTGGAAAATATCTGAGTGCACATGAGTTTAGATACAACTCTATTGCTGGAGAGTAAGTGCTCAAAAATTATACTATTATTGGAGAGTAAGTGCTCTCATATTATACTATGACCATTGTTGTGGAGGAATGCAATTGCATGTTAGGTTTAAGGGAGGGTTCAAATAAGTAGTTATATAGAGGGTTGGAATAAGCTAGTTGAATATGTAACTAAAAAAAGAAAACAAGCACCCATAGAGCACACAAGTAGTGTCAAGTAACACTACTTGCATGGAGCACACAATGCACAGGTAATAATAATATTAGGATCATTCATTAACTAATTTTATTAATATAACATTATACCTTATGCCTGCTAATTGTTTGCTCTGTGGTGTTTGTTTGCGATACCCACAGGTCATGCCTTTGCAACCCCTCGACCTCGAGAGTAACATTATACTTTAAGTTTGTTTTCTAAAGTCAACTAGTTGTTTGTTATATTGTGTCTTTTTGCGATGCCCACAGGTCCTACCTATGAAACCCCTCTCTCTTATGTTTTCAGCTGGTTCCATTATAAAATTACTTTCAACACTGAATCATCCAAAAAATGTGGCTTGTCTCACAAATCTTTATTTTATTGCTTGTTTTGTTGAATGCATACAAATCCCTTTTATTGGATCCCAAAGTTAAAGATTACCAAAATGTCAAACTTCTTCGACTAGAGGCAGCCCCCATTGTCTATTATAGGTGCAAAAATCTTTATAATAACAAGTTTAAAGGCATGCACAATGTCACCACTCATAACAATTGGCCTTGTGCTTATGGTCGACCTATGAATTTTCAAGTTGCATTTCGAAACCCCTCTTAGTATACTTAGAGCTTTGGCTTATTTCTGGGTTCAACTTATTCCTATGTTGAAATATCAAAGATTTTTCTAATGACGCCCCCTCAAATGTCCGCTTGGGGGTTTTCCTAGCAGGTACAACAAGTTTTGATCCTTCACCTCATGTGGCATATTTTGATCCTTCACTTCATGTGACCTTTTCCCTAGCTATTGGATTTGGATTGGAGGATGCAGACTTTCAAAAATAACCTTCACTTGGAGGGATTTTGAGTGAGGTACTAGCTATGCCAAGTATGTTTCTGCTTCCCTGACCTACTCCTATGTCTTGTGGTATGTCTAATAGTATATTCTAGTAGTGGATTTGGATCTACAGTGTAGAATTTCATGTAGATTCACAGGCTCATGTAATCTACTAAAATAAGAGATAAGAATCTACTTCTACTCTTTACAGTGGAAGTCCATAAAGATCGAGAAAAACAATAATCGACCAGAGGAAGAACATCAATGGCACATAAGACAATAAATATTCGGGGAAAGCCACAGGTCAAAACCCCACTATTTGGATTGCATTAATCAGAAATCCAAGATGATAATACAATTCTTTTTCTGACAATAATAATCCCATAACTCATTGAAATCAATCTCCCAGCTCACAGGTGAGCTCAAGCCAAATCCATGCCTCTTCTTTGCTCTCCAAGCCTCCTATTTCCTTGCACCCTTTGTCAAATAATTTGGATAAATAAAATATGCTCTGCTCAACCTTGAGATTAACCTGCATAAGTATTTCCTATCCTTCCCCCGATGACTTCCTTTCACCAATACTTAGCCAAATTTCCAAGCCTCTGAGTTTCTAATTATTTTGCACCCTTGGTCAAAGAATTTGGATGAATACAATATGCTCTATTCAACCTTGAGCTTAACTTGCACAAGTATTTATTATCCTCCGCCTGATGACTTCCTTTGGTCAATACTCAGCCAAATTCCCAAGCCTCCAAGATTCTAATTATTTGCACCATTCTTGAGAGAATTAACCCGTATTTAAATGGAAATTCCTCATCCATAATTGCATAATTGCACAATCCAAAATTAGGTTTAGTTCCTAATCGCATGCACCATCTGTACAAATCAGAAAATTGTACAACAAATAGTACATTGTCCTTGCAATGTAGTCTCAACTGGGTCTTTCTCATAATCGACATGCATGAGTTTCTAATGAGTAAATATTTAGTGAACTAGACTAACACTAGTTGAGTGCACTGATGCATCAACTCACTATTAGTTCCTCAAGCAGTTTGGAACTAATTTAATTAGACTTAACTCAATAAATTGAGTTAACTAATTACCACTCATACTTAACTCATCCTCGACCACTATAATACATGGAGAACATATACATGACTTCAGAAAGACTTCCAACTCAAAATTCCTAAGTTAATTAAGTCAAATCACTCTAATTAACTATTACAAGTTGTTATGAGAATATAATTCAATTTTAATTCTAAGTTTAATTCAAGGACAAATTAAACTAGAATTTCTGGATTCTATTTTTATCATTTCTTGTTGTTATTTTCAACATTCCCACTCAACAAGAAAGGAATTCAACTCGATCCTGATCTTGAACCTTTGGAATGTTCTGCATGCAACACTTCTCTCTAGTGTTGTTTCTCTAGCAACTCCAGAAACAAAAAACATCCAACCTGAATCAGAATGATGCCTCTGCCATCAAAGTCTCTGACTATTATTGCCTATGTCGATTGAAAACTCTGTGATTCTATTGACTCTACCTTTCTGCACTGTTGTCAACCCTCTCTACGCTCTTCAGTGTCTAACTCCTCTAGCCCTTGTCACTCTGATCTCTGATTGCATCAATCCCACAGATTCCTCTCGCTACTATGTAATTTGTGCTCCCATAGGAAGGTACGATCCATGAGATAAAACCACTCAATGGACCCTGCCCAATTTCACCCCTCTTAGGACTAGCACTTCACATCGCCCCACCTCACACTTGGAGGTATGGTTGCATGTGCTCCCTCTGCCCACTTGGATCGAAATTACCCCCTATTGGAAGTCTCCGCATGAGTGGATGCCTCCACTCGGTCTCCTCTCGGCTTCTCCAAATATGGCTGCTCCAAAATTGTATGAGACTGCTTCGTCTCTGTGTGAGTGGATCTCTCCACTTGGTCTCCTCTCGGCTTCTCCAATTGTGGTTGTTGCACAACTTCCTGAAGATTCTTAAGAGGCTTCTTCTGGGTCTGCACGTTGAGAGGTAATTTACACTCCCTCTCAATCACCGAGTCTCTAACCTTTTCCTTACTCCTTAAGGCTTTACATGCATCTTTAACCTCAAGAGCATACAAATTCTTGGCTAGCACACCAATCTCTTTCATCTGTCCCTTCGTCATGAAATTTTCTAGAAAAAGAGTTGATTTTGAATCAGCGATATATGCCTCATCCAAACTCCAATTTGACTAATAGTTTTTTGAATTTGGGTATTTTTCGCAAAGAATCCAAATTTTCTATTTGTTTTTGAAAATTTTGCACAAAAGTTTTCATATCTTCTCTGGAACTTCATGGCCCAAAACTCAAAACTTCGAAATATCCTCTAGTATATTGTTTCCAACTCCGATACCATGTAGAAAATATTGTAGATTCACAAGCTCATGCAATTTTCTAAAGAGAGAGACAAAAATTTACTTCTACTCTTTACAATGGAAACCCATAAATATCGAACAAACAATAATCAATAGAGGAAGAGAATCAAAGACACATAACACAATAAGTATTTGGCGAAATCCACAAGTCAAAAATCCTCTATATGTATTGCATTAATCATAAATCCAAGATGATAATACAATATTTTCTCTCACAAGAATAATCCCAAGACTCAGTAAAATCAATCTCCCAGCTCACAAGCAAGCTCAAGCCAAATCCTGGCCTCTTCTCTGCACTCCAAGCCTCCTATTTCCTTACACCCTTGGTCAAAGAATTTGGATAAATACAATATGATCTGCTAAACCTTGACCTTAACATACACAAGTATTTCCTATCCTCTGCCTGATGACTTCCTATGGCCAATACTTAGCCAAATTTCAAAGCCTCCAAGCTTCTAATTCTTTTGCGCCCTTGGTCAAAGAACTTGGATGAATACAATATGCTTTTCTCACCCTTGAGCTTAACCTATACAAGTATTTTCTATTATCCCCCTAATGACTTCCTTTGGCCAATACTTAACCAAATTTCCAAGCCTCCAAGCTTCTAATTTTTTGCACCATTCCTAAGAGAACTAACCCGTATTTAAATGGAAATTCCTCATCCATAATTGCATAATTGCAAAATCCAAAATTAGGTTCAATTCCTAATTGCATGCACCATCTGTACAACTCAGAAAATTATACAACAGTCCCTACACTCTAGTCTCAACTGGGTCTTTCTTAGAATCAAAATGCATGATTTTTTGATGAGTAATCAGTTAACTAGAGTAGCACTAGTTCAGTGCACTAATGCATTAACTGATTGTTAACTCATTATTACTTCCACAAACAATTTGGAACTAATTTAATATTTTCCTTATATTAAATTAAAATTATTAATTTAATTTATTTTTTTTCAAATGATATAATATTACACATTAATATGGTTCGACAAAATATAGTATACTTGATACTTGTGTAGCTAATTTTAATGGTGTTAGTCCATGTCCAATGGGAGGCTATATAAAGATTGTTAAATTAAACATAAAAGGGAGTCCGAGTGGGTATTGATTTCTAATAAACGTGTGAAATTAGTTTAAAGTTTAATATTAAAAGAATTGGTTTATATATATATATATATATATATATATATATATATTATGGATATTGTATTTTATTTATAAAAAGATTATAAGATTTTAAGTTTATACGGTGATAATGTGTTTTTTACTAAGATATTATATGACAAAAAGGTTATTAGTTTGAAATTTCATATGGAATTTTTTGGCTATGCTAAGGGTTGGTATAACCCAGGGAGAGTGTGATCCCTAGATGATTTTCAAAACATGATGACTTAGATGTGTAGGGTGTTTTATTAAGGTATTTTGTTGTGAAAAGGTTACTTGTTCGAAATTTCATGGGCAAAAATCCACCCATGCTAAGGGTTGGTGTGGCAATTTTGACGACATCACAACTTAGATGACCCTAGGTCAAAACTACTCAAACCACCTATTAAATATGCTAGTCATCTCAAAACTCACATTACCTAATAAAACAAAAAAATCATACAACTTTATGCTATAAAAGTTAAATCACATGATGCACCTTCACTGTCTAAACAAGACTATTCTTCCATTGAACATGTAGTTTCCTTCATAACTATGCACTTCTATGCTCACATGAAAATTTCTCCTTCCAACAAACACTTTCTAACCATGCAGATTTAGTACCATCTATTTTACCATGGGGTTTTTTAATGTGTAAATAAATTTGTTATAATACCATAGTTTATCAATACCATATGCCCAAAAATTATAACTCATTTCATATGGCAATTCTTTCAATTAATCAATTTAAATTAAAATGAGGAAAAAAACATAATTACTTTGAAAATAAATTTCAATCTTTAATTTACAAATATTACTCAAAAAATATTTTTAAATGTTCCATAAAAATCAAATCTCTACCAACTATCTAATAATTATCAGTAATTAAATTAAAATTTTATAAACTATATTCCAAAATAAATACATCTAATAACATAAAAACATAAACATAACATCCAAAAAAATATACATATAAAAAAAGTATTTAAAGAAAAGAAATAGGAAAAAAAACTCTAAAAAAGACAACACATTTCTTTCTTCACTCATTTCAACATTTCCAAATAGGACACCACATTTCTTTCTTCACTCATTTAAACATTTATTCAAATATTCAATATGGCTTTGAATACTTTAAATAATATATAGTTCTTATAGTTTGTAGATGGATATGATGATTTGTTTAAATATATTAGGAGTTTATAGCTATTCTAAAAAAATAAATGTAATTTTTTTAGTATTTCTTTAAAAATTTAATATGATGTTGAATTTTTGAAAAAAATCTGAATAACTTTTTATTTAATTGCTATTAAAAACTAAAAAAATAAAAATTTCAAATTAAAAAAGATAAGTTATTCGATCAAGTTGCATAGCCTTTTTTTAATTTTTGGAGCTACTCCACCTTGAAAACAAATTGTGAATTTCATATTTGGAGCTACTCCACTTTGAAAACAAACTGTGAATTTCATATATCATTATAGGCATCTGCCGAACAAATTTGTGTAAATTTACAATTGACTACTGTTATTCTAGCTCAAACTAACTTATTCGGGAAAAATTGTAAAATTCAGACTTATTATTCATGGAAAACCTTGCAAGAAGCCTTAACAACACAAGAAAGTCTCCATCACAAGTGGTTAAGGGTTATAACTTGCATGTGGATACGAAATTCATGAAAAAGTGATTTAGGATGCCATCGCTCTTCTTATCATTCCTAGAATTGTTTAATTTGTAACTTTGTCTCCACTTGCCCAGTTTGTGTTAGGAATATTAAGGATATCAATTTTTTTTTTGTTAATAAAGGAATCAGCAACTGGAGTAGCGTTGCAACTCACGTTACATGGGGTCGATTCTCACTACTACCACTATAACCCTTAGGAAATTGCGTCCGCCTCTCTCCACAACTCTGGGTTAGTCTGTGGAAATTGAACTCGTGACCTTTAGTACGAGGCTTGCCTTTCTAACCTCTCTCCACAGCTCTGGGTTAGTCTATGGAAATTGAACTCGTGACGTTTAGTACGAGCCCTGCCTTTCTAACAAACTTCACCGCGTTGTGATTACCAACTCGCTTACTCAATAAAGCTAGGAGATTAGAATTATTCAAAACAATATTGAATTATTATTATTATATCAATGTCTTTTTTTCCTTTGATTAAATCTATTAAGTAAAATATAATATTTTTATTTTATTCATTTAAAATAAATTCAGGATTTGTATCATAAAAATAGAAAAAGATTTGATTTTGTTATTATGTTTAATTGCTTGGGGTTATTATATCTTCTTTTGCAATTTGAGTGAAAATGTTTTATTGAAAATATATATATACTAAATTTATATTATTTATTTAATAAAATAAAATTCATTCTTTCTCTGCATTTATAAAAGAAGTGTGATATGGATATTAAAACCAAACAAACCTAGTAAAGAAAATACATGGAGAGAAAATGAAGTGACGAGAGGCAGAGGAAAGAACATACATGGAGAGAAAATGAAGTGACGAGAGGCAGAGGACCAGTTTTTGCGTTTTTCGTGCGTTTTTCGTGCACTTCTTATGAGAGCAAGACCTAGTGATTAGACACTCAACCCCTTGTTTTTCTTAATCCACATGGTGACATGTATGTAGTGTCCGATGATAATGATTCTAATGTCAAAGTTTAAAGTTATGTGTTAAGGTTTGTTGTTTTTTTAGATGGGTTGAAATTGGTTTTATATATATATATTTATTTATTGTAATTTAAATGTTTAAATATCGGTAAGAATTAGATTTATTATTAATGAAATATAATTTAAATAAATAAATTTATTTTAATAATAAATAAATTAATATTAATTTTTTTAATATAAATATTTAGTAAAATTAGAAAAATTAAAAAACACAACTCATCTAGTTGAATATAACTCATAAATAATGGTAAACAATGTAAACTTCTTAATATACATTAAATACCATAAAAATCTACATATGAATCCAAAATATATGCCACAACATTAAAAACATTATTAAAAACTACATATTATTTACGATACATCACATTTAAAAAATATTTTCAGATGATTTTTCATAATATTTAAATATATATTTTTTTTAAACAATTTATATTAAACATTTTGGATTTCAAATTCCAGTTTAGTAAAATCCTTCCTTCGGAGTCCACTTCGAACGCTCTAAGATATATCAAATCAGATCGAATGTACCAATAAGCAACCGACAATTCATTCCATGTTTTCCCCGTGCTGGAAATGACGCAAAAGGACTCATCACGTCAAACCCGTGGAAACTTTGAGGAATATGCATAATGCGATTACGCGAGTCACACAGTGGCTCCGTTACATGACACGTTGAAAGTCTCTCTCTCTCTCTTTTGGTCTGACGAAAAACAGAGCACGTGATTCACGTGGTTAGGGACGCCGGTGCCGCAGGCACCGCTGAAGTTGCGATCGATTTCCATTCATTAAAGCGATAATACTTACACATGCGTGTTTATCAGGCTTTATCGTGCCCCTGAACTCTTATTGTCTATATTTATTCGGCACTTTGATAGATCTCCTGAAGGAGTATAACTTCGGGAAAAGGGTAGATTGCAGTGGAACTTTGGTGATTTATCGGAACAATATTTGAGTTAGCAAGCTATGTCGCCAGGTGCATCTGTGGGTTTCGAGTATCTACACGTTCAGAACGCCTCTGAAGCAAACGCAACAGTAATGAAGCAAACTAATAGTTTGGAATTTGGTCCAGAAAAACACCAAGCCAGGACGAGATGTATGCTTTCTTTTGCAAACACCCTCAATCTTTCTTGCCGCTATGTTTTCGGATCGATCAGTGCAATATGCCTTCTCTCGATAAATTTGTCTTCCATTTGTGTTTTGAAGGAATGTTTTTGCTGATATATTGTATCTATTTTTCATGATTGGAACAGTCATGCAACATCTGTCGCGGGTAAAACCTGAGATGATGCTAAAGTTGATTTCATCGAACAAACTGTCAGAGGACAAGAAGGTTGAAATTATGGAATTGTTTCCATTAACGACCGGTTTCGGTTCAAACCCAAGAGTGACAGAATCAAATATAAGCTTGCCTTCGGAAATCGGCCTCACTAATCCGAAGTGCGTTGTAGCAGAAGTGCCAGAGAAACTATCCACATCTCAATTCACTATTTTTTATAACGGAGTGGTGAATGTTTACGATATTCCTGCTGACAAGGTCTTATTTTGATCCTAGCAACTCGTATAATACATCAAGAAAATTTGTCTAAATTTTCATAAAACGACATGATTCTGTATCTTTCTCCTTTTACTTTATTGCCGACTGAGTAGTTTGCCATTTCCTTGGCAGGTTGAAGACATTATGAAGCTTGTCAGCTCCAATAGCTCGAGCAACAAAAGAACCTATAAGATTACCAGCGGCAAAATTGAAGAGATATCGGGAGAGCAGCCTTCAAAATCTGCATTGAACGCTGTGAATGAAAATCAACCTCAAAAAGTGGCAGCAGGTAAGACGCATATCGCACATATGTTATTTTTAATAGGGGGTGGATAAAATGTGAAAGGGTAAATGAAGGTTTTTTTGGGTATAAATTGTTTTAACATGGTTTCTTGTTCCGCGTGCAGGCATGGAAATAGTGAAGAAATTATCTCTGCAACGCTTCCTCCAAAAGCGCAAGGAGAGGTAATCAAACACTAGCTCATCTACAATTTCCCCTCTCTGTATTTAGATGATTCAATAGGAAATGAAACGAATAGATCGTTTATCGATTATTTTTAGGTTAAATTGAGATGATTGAATACGCAAATTTGTATTGAAGCAGTGGTTTTTTCCGTGTGAGCTCAGATTGAACAGCGTGGCTCCTTACAGCACAGTGGAGACGGCGACATTGCTTTCGAAAGCAGGGAAGGATTCCGATGACCAGATCATACTGTCGTTGGGTTGTCGGTGACAGCAAATTAAAAATGTGGATGGATGCGATTGACCTTTAATGGCATGAAGCGGGAATTTTTTTCCCTTAAACGATCTGTTATTTTCGCCCTTTTAATCGAGGGAAGGAACGCGCTTTTGTACGGTCGATGACGGCAACGCGTTTTCTGTATTGTGGACCGTGAGTAGAGTGTGACAGGTGAGGCTCACCGGGCATGGGCGATAGAGGAAAGCGCAAGTTTTAACGTCATGGTAGCTTCGTTGCAAGTGGCATGAAATTGCAAAGCAATTTCTTCATTGCACCACAGTAGGCATGCAGCAAATATTAATTCAAATCCTATCCTGCACCGCCACTAGAGATGTATTATATTTTATATTGTAATAATTAAAGTTATTTCAAGTCGGTGGACAATGGATTCAGCGACTACTTTTATCGTCACAGGATCCACTTCACGCTACATCACCAAAAAAATATATTATTTCACAATTTTGCTGATTTAAAAAAATATATTAAACCCACATGTTCGTGGAATCATGGCGTGCACACATTGATGTTACGTTAGTTTCAACCCACATGTTCTTGGAATCATGGCGTGCACACAATGATGTTACGTTAGTTTCAAAGGCCATGTAATATAATTCGATAACCCTTCGGATGGTGTGTTACTCGCAAACAAATAACAATCTATGTAAGAACATTTAATAATTAATTTTGAATTTAATAACATAAAATTCATAACAGAAAAATACTTTGCACTGAATGTTTATTAATGGCCTTTCTGACCAGTTTATAATTTACACATTACATGTTTGTAAAGAAATGCCTCACGTTATTACCGTCACTATCGTATCCAATGCGAGGCCATTTAACTGATTGCCAAATAAATTATAAAACAGACGTATTGGCTGTTCATTCTTTTCTGGGTCAACCATTCACGCTAAAATTTAAATAGATTAATAAATCCTATTATCAAATAAGTTTACCTATTTTTTTTAAGAGAAATCTTAGAAAATGTTTCACTAGAATAGAGATGGGATGAACAAAACCTGTTATAAGCTCATAAGTTTTAATAATTAAGTATTGAAAATATCTCATTTAACTAAAGATGATTATATAATTTGTATACTTTAATATAATTAGTACAACTATACTAGTATTTAATATAATTAGTACAACTATACTAGTATTTATAGTTGATATACTTGTATATTATTAACTCTGTGTATATAAGTGTATATTATTAATACTTTATATTACAATAAATAATTTTAATATGATAATATTAAAGTCATTTAAATGTTTTTTAGTTAATTTAATTTAAAATTTTATATAAATTTTAAATATCATAATTATGAAAGTGAGTGTTATTATGGGTAAAATTTTCTAAACACTTTTAATCACTATTATATTATATATAAATAATATTTTTAAATCACCATTCATATATATATATAATTAACTAAAGAATAAAATAGTTTAAGTGAATTGACAAAATTTAATATACCTGGAATATTTCATTTTCTAATCTTTTTATTCGAATAATTATGGCCATTGCCTCCATTCCCATTTCATTTATTAATTTTTGGGTTATTTACTATGTGAACATTGAAAACTACGTTGCTAGGGTTCATAATACCAATAAGGTTACCTAAGTTATGTTTTCCAAGAGATCGTTGGAATGTTTTTAGGTCCATTTTGCAGCCTACAAATCCCTTATAACAATATTTTATGATGGTTTACCATGCATCAATAGTTTTCTCTTTGTTTGAGAGCAATTTGATAATTGGGCAGCATTCCCTCCTTATGCAAATAAATAAATCTATTATTATTTTTATTGTATTTAATTTTATATTATAAAGCCAGAAGCATTAATTTTTTTAGGTTTTTTAAAAAATTATTATGGGTTTAATTTTTCGTTTGAGAAATTATTATCTAGCATATAAACCATTAAAATTATTTAAAAATCACATTAATTTGGACCACATTAATGCTTAACATAACTACGTTTTTCTTATGGAATTTTAAATGGGCGACCTTTATTTTACAGAGTGATTTAGTACAGCCACACCCACTACCATAAATTCTACACCCGGTAAACAACGATAAATTAATTATTAATTTATAACATGAAACTTAATATTTTCCTTATATTAAATTTAAATTTTTTTTATTTTTTTTTTCTAATGATATAATATACACATTAATATTGGTTCGACAAAATATAGTATAATTTGATACTTGTGTATACTAATTTTAATGGTGTTTATGTCCATGTCCAATGGGAGGCTATATAAATGATTGTTAAATTAAACATAAAAGGGAGTCTGAGTGGGTATTGATTTCTAATAAAACGTATGAATTAGTTTAAAGTTTAAATATTAAAGAATTGGTTTATATATATATTTTTTGTGGATATGTATTTATAAAAAGATTATAAGATTTTAAATTTATAAGGTGATAATGTGTTTTTTTAAGATATTATATGATAAAAAGGTTATTATGGTAAGGGTTGGTATAATCCAGGGAGAGTGTGATCCCTAGATGATTTTCAAAACATGATGACTTAGATGTGTAAGGTGTTTTATTAAGGTATTTTGTTGTGAAAAGATTATTTGTTCGAAATTTCATGGGCAAAAATCTATCCATGCTAAGGGTTGGTGTGGCAATTTTGATGACATCACAACTTAGATGACCCTAGGTCAAAACTACTCAAACCACCTATTAAATATGCTAGTCATCTCAAAACTCACATTACCTAATAAAACAAAAAAAAATCATACAACTTTATGCTATAAAAGTTAAATCACATGATGCACCTTCACTGTCTAAACAAGACTATTCTTCCATTGAACATGTAGTTTCCTTCATAACTATGCACTTCTATGCTCACATGAAAATTTCTCCTTCCAACAAACACTTTCTAACCATGCAGATTTAGTACCATCTATTTTACCATGGGGATTTTTAATGTGTAAATAAATTTTGTTATAATACCATAGTTTATCAATACCATATGCCCAGAAATTATAACTCATTTCATATGACAATTCTTTCCATTAATCCATTTAAACTAAAATGAGGAAAAAAACATAACTACTTTGAAAATAAATCTCAATTTTTAATTTACAAATATTAACTAAAAAATATTTTTAAATGTTCCATAAAAATCAAATCTCTACCAACTATCTAATAATTATCAGTAATTAAATTAAAATTTTATAAACTATATTCCAAAATAAATACATCTAATAACATAAAAACATAAACATAACATCCAAAAAAATATACATATAAAAAAAGTATTTAAAGAAAAGAAATAGGAAAAAAAACTCTAAAAAAGACAACACATTTCTTTCTTCACTCATTTCAACATTTCCAAATAGGACACCACATTTCTTTCTTCACTCATTTAAACATTTATTCAAATATTCAATATGGCTTTGAATACTTTAAATAATATATA
>APFE031363093.1:27173-56566 GCA_000404065.3 Pinus taeda
TAATAGTACGTTAAATACCATAAAAATCTACATATGAATCCAAAAATATATGCCATACAACATTTAAAATATTATTATAAAATGCATATTATTTACGATACATCACATCAGTTGATTTTTCATCATATTTAAATAATTTTTTTTAAAACAATTTATATTAAACATTTTGGATTTCAAATTCCAATTTAGTAAAATCCTTCCTTCGGAGTCCGCTTCTAACGCTCTAAAATATATCAAATCAGATGGAATGCACCAATAAGCAACCCACAATTCATTCCATGTTTTCCCCGTGCTGGAAATGACGCAAAAGGACTCATCACGTCAAACCCGTGAAACTTTGGGGAATATGCATAATGCGATTATGCGAGTCACACAGTGGCCCGTTAGATGACACGTTAAAGTCTCTCTCTCTTTTGGTCTGACGAAAAACAGAGCACGTGATTCACGTGGTTAGGGACGTCGGTGCCGCAGGCACCGCTGAAGTTGCGATCCATTTCCAGTCATTAAAGCGATAATACTTCCACATGCGTGTTTATCAGGCTTTATCGTGCCCCTGAACTCTTATTGTCTATATTTATTCGGCACTTTGATAGATCTACTGAAGGAGTATAGCTTCGGGAAAAGGGTAGATTGCAGTGGAACTTTGGTGATTTATCGGAACAATATTTGAGTTAGCAAGCTATGTCGCCAGGTGCATCTGTGGGTTTCGAGTATCTACACGTTCAGAACGCCTCTGAAGCAAACGCAACAGGAATGAAGCACACTAATAGTTTGGAATTTGGTCCAGAAAAACACCAAGCCAGGACGAGATGTATGCTTTCTTTTGCAAACACCCTCAATCTTTCTTGCCGCTATGTTTTCGGATCGATCTGTTCAATATGCCTTCTCTCGATAAATTTGTCTTCCATTCGTGTTTTGAAGTAATGTTTTTGCTGATATATTGTATCTATTTTTCATGATTGGAACAGTCATGCAACATCTGTCGCGGGTAAAACCTGAGATGATGCTGAAGTTGATTTCATCGAACAAACAGTCAGAGGACAAGAAGGTTGAAATTATGGAATTGTTTCCATTAACGACCGGTTTCGGTTCAAACCCAAGAGTGACAGAATCAAATATAAGCTTGCCTTCGGAAATCGGCCTCACTAATCCGAAGTGCGTTGTAGCAGAAGTGCCAGAGAAACTATCCACATCCCAATTCACTATTTTTTATAACGGAGTGGTGAATGTTTACCATATTCCTGCTGACAAGGTCTTATTTTGATCCTAGCAACTCATATAATACATCAAGAAAATTTGTCTAAATTTTCATATAACGACATGATTCTGTATTTTTCTCCTTTTACATTATTTCCGACTGAGTAGTTTGCCATTTCCTTGGCAGGTTGAAGACATTATGAAGCTTGTCAGCTCCAATAGCTCGAGCAACAAAAGAACCTGTAAGATTACCAGCGGCAAAATTGAAGAGATATCGGGACAGCAGCCTTCAAAATCTGCATTGAACGCTGTGAATGAAAATCAACCTCAAAAAGTGGCAGCAGGTAAGACGCATATCGCACATATGTTATTTTTAATAGGGGCTGGATAAAATGTGAAAGGGTAAATGAAGGTTTTTTTGGGTATTAATTGTTTTAACATGGTTTCTTGTTCCGCGTGCAGGCATGGAAATAGTGAAGAAATTATCTCTGCAACGCTTCCTCCAAAAGCGCAAGGAGAGGTAATCAAACACTAGCTCATCTACAATTTCCCCTTTGTGTATTTGGATGATTCAATAGGAAATGAAACGAATAGATCGTTTATCGATTATTTTTAGTTTAAATTGAGATGATTGAATATGCAAATTTGTATTGAAGCAGTGGTTTTTTCTGTGTGAGCTCAGATTGAACAGCGTGGCTCCTTACAGCACAGTGGAGACGGCGACATTGCTTTCGAAAGCAGGGAAGGATTCCGATGACCAGATCATACTCTCGTTGGGTTGTCGGTGACAGCAAATTAAAAATGTGGGTGGATGCGATTGACCTTTAATGGCATGAAGCGGGAATTTTTTTCCCTTAAACGATCTGTTATTTTCGCCCTTTTAATCGAGGGAAGGAACGCGCTTTTGTACGGCCGATGACGGCAACACGTTTTCCGTATTGTGGACCGTGGGTAGAGTGTGACAGGTGAAGCTCACCGGGCATGGGCGATAGAGGAAAGCGCAAGTTGCAACGTCATGGTAGCTTCGTTGCAAGTGGCATGAAATTGCAAAGCAATTTCTTCAGGAGTTGTCTATAATGCGACTTTTTGGAGATTCCGGTGATGGAATCTGGCGGAAGAAATGAGGTTAAATCTTGATTTTTAGCAGTTAAAATGGTTTTTTAACTGCATATTTGGATTCAGCGCCCTGAAAAACCCCTGGGAGCCATTGATTGTGCAAAAACTAGGTATCAAACCTGGGATTCCAATAAATTGCTGCCGGATTTTGACCGGAAAAATCCGCCGGAAAAGCTTTCAAAAAATCGAGTTAAAGACTACTGCATTTCTTCTTCATTGCACCACAGTAGGCATGCAGCAAATATTAATTCAAATCCTGTCCTGCACCGCCACTAGAGATGTATTATATTTTATATTGTAATGATTAAAGTTATTTCAAGTCGGTGGACAATGGATTCAGCGACTACTTTTATCGTCACAGGATCCACTTCACGCTACATCACCAAAAAAATATATTATTTCACAATTTTGCTGATTTAAAAAATATATTAAACCCACATGTTCGTGGAATCATGGCGTGCACACATTGATGTTACGTTAGTTTCAACCCACATGTTCCTGGAATCATGGCGTGCACACAATGATGTTACGTCAATATAATTCGATAACCCTTCGGATGGTGTGTTACTCGCAAACAAATAACAATCTATGTAAGAACATTTAATAATTAATTTTGAATTTAATAACATAAAATTCATAACAGAAATATACTTTGCACTGAATGTTTATTAATGGCCTTTCTGACCAGCTTATAATTTACACATTACATGTTTGTAAAGAAATGTCTCACGTTATTACCGTCCCTATCATATCCAATGCGAGGCCATTTAACTGATTGCCAAATAAATTATAAAACAGACGTATTGGGTGTTCATTCTTTTCTGGGTCGGCCATTCACGCTAAAATTTAAATAGATTAATAAATCCTATTATCAAATAAGTTTACCTATTTTTTTTAAGAGAAATCTTAGAAAATGTTTCACTAGAATAGAGATGGGATGAACAAAACCTATTATAAGCTCATAAGTTTTAATAATTAAGTATTGAAAATATCTCATTGAACTAAAGATGATTATATAATTTGTATACTTTAATATAATTGGTACAACTATACTAGTATTTATAGTTTGATATACTTGTATGTTTATTAACACTTTGTATATAAGTGTATATTATTAATACTTTAGGTTACACTAAATAAAATTTTTAATATGATAATATTAAAGTCATTTAAATGTTTTTTAGTTAATTTTATTTAAAATTCTATATAAATTTTTTAAAATCATACTTATGAAATGTGAGAGTGTGAGAGTTTTATTACTGGTAAATTTTCTAAACACTTTTAATTCACCATCCTATATATATATTATTATATATATATATATAACACTTTAATCACTTCATATATTATATATATAATCAACTAAAGAATAAAATATTTTAAGTGAATTGCCAAAATTTAATATACCTGGAATATTTTATTCTCTAATCTTTTTATTCGTATAATTATGGCCATTACCTCCATTCCCATTTCATTTATTAATTTTTGGGTTATTTACTGTGTGGACATTGAAAACTACGTTGCTAGGGTTCATAATACCAATAAGGTTACCTAAATTATGTTTTCCAAGAGGTAGCCTACAAACCCCTTATAACAATATTTTATTATGGCTTACCATGCATCAATAGTTTTCTCTTTGTTTGAATACAAAAAATATTAGCGATATATAAAAAAATAAGATTAGCACACAAGTAATTTCATCAATACAAATAATATGTATACATATTTATTCAGTGAGCAAGAAGAAGAGATTCTCAAAGATATCATCGAGATTCTTGCCATAGGGTTTACCAAAATGTCATTGCACAACATGGCCTATATGAGAATACAGGCAAAACAATCTAGATTATTTTTTCCAACAACCATTTTGGCATCCAAGAGTTGACCATCAAGAACTTCTTTATGATTGGTTCTTGCAACTACTTGCTTTGCTACACAACATGGTATCACTTGTTGAGCTCAAAATAAAAAGAATGGCAAGGATGGTAGTATTCCATTCTCCTATTTGCACCGTCATTCTTTGCTTTGCACAAATATATATTCATATTCAACGACATAGCACCTTCACTCTTTGCTCCCACGCTCTAGTGGAATGATAAAATAAAAAACAATAAATGTGATCATGCAACCAAATCCACAAAATATAAATGAAACTCATGACCTCCATGTTAAAGGCATAGTCCCACTGAAAATCACTGTAATATTTCTCATAGCTATGTATTCCCCCACAAACCTAATTTATTTTGGTTCAATTTCATGTCAACTTGATGCTTGCATGCCATTGTTCGGCAAGAAAACCAAAATTCCTCCATCAATATAATCATAAATGCATATACTAATGAATTCAAAACACAAAGCATGATTCAACTTTGTAACATAGCTAGGATGGGTGATGGAGGACGTGAGTCAATGGAGGTGGAAGAAATGCAATTGCTATAAATTTTGTAACTAAGAAACTTTTTAGAAATCCCTAATTACATATGTCTAGTTATGTATAAGACAAAAGAATATTCTCAAGAGAGGAAATCTTATACACCCATTTAATAAAAAACAAATTTACCCAACCTTGGTTCCAATATAGACAACACCTTTCCACTTAATAAGTCCACATGTTTTTTCATTAAAATATTGAAAATTCTCCATTAGAATCAAGATGATCATACAATTTGTGAATTCAATTGTAAAGCACATCATCATGTTCAACGTCACAACAAGGCTATCTGTCCACTGAACATTTAGTTTCTTTTTTATCTATGCAATAGTACAATAACTATTTGTCCATTGAACATTTAGTTTCTTTTCTATTTATGCATTAGTACAATAACTATGTGTCCACCGAACATTTAGTTTCTTTCCTATCTATGCATTAGTACAATACTTATGTGTATTTCATTATTTAATTAGGTGTATTGAGTTGCAAATCTATATTGAGCTCTTGCGAAAAAATGAAATGGTTTATCTTGAGCATAATTTGGCTTCAACATTTCTGGCTTAAAGACTTATCGATGTTGAGCTCTCTCCTAGAATAAAATTAGAAGGAAAGGGTTTCAAGGTCCTTCAAATTTCTTTCTTTATAGAGCCAACAACGAAGACACAGAGCACCTCTTTAACTATTGCAACATTTTAAAAAGAACATGGGATTGGGTTTTGATGCTCTTTGGGAGTTTTGATAGAAAATATGCAGGCCTCATAGGTACTTTTGATCGATATTGTCATGGAATATTCAATAATATGATCTTTAACAAAGCTTGGTAGTATGATGCCATGATTTCTCCTCTGACTCGTATGCGAAGAGAAGAACATCAAGCTCACTCTATGGATTTTCTGGTTTGGCGAATCACCCTACATAATGTCTAAGAAAAAAATTTATCTTCCCACTAGAATCAACAAGATTGGGAAGCAAGCCCACATAAATAACTATTTTAGCCAGACTTGAGCTCTCCCTTGCTATCTGTCCCCCTTTGGACCATGTTTCCTTACATCATGGCGTTAGATCACCTGAAATATTTATCTCCTCAGTAGGGTTTATAAAATTAAATTTTGATGGTGATTTAAAAGGAAATTGAGGTTGGCTGGCTTTAGAGGTATCTATTGAAACTATGATAGTAAAGACTTATTTTGTTTACTAGTAGTTGTGAAGTCAAAAACCATAACGCAACGATATTATTTTCTTTGGAATCATGCCTTTTCTTAGCTATTATCAATGGATTTATGAAGCTTCAAGTGGAAGGAGACTCCAAACTAGCTATTAATACTTAGAAGACTCTTATTAATGGATCATCTCCAGAAAAGATTTATTAAATCCAGAGGCTTGAAAACTTCATCTCTCGCATTAATTATTTGTCTCCATCCTTTCATGTCCTCCTTCCCTCACACTCTTGTCAATATGGAAATAAAGTGCTTGACTATATTGCGAAACTAGGATGTAAGAACCAAAATATCAATCTTGATTCCCCTTAGAGAAATGAAGTATGGAAAGAGTGGTGTGACCATTTAAGCATCCTTATCCCCTATGATCAATAATCCTTGATGGACATGTTTAATTTTGTGTTGAAGGAGGTGGGAAGCTAGCAAGCCCATTTCCACCCCATACATTAAATAGGGGGTGTCGCAGCCAAATAACCCCATGCATTCAAACAATACCAAAGGTAACAACACCCCAAAGCAATAAACCTAGAGCTTTCTCTCCCACTTCATCTTATTGGTTTAGCTAGTGGCTCTTTGTAGTTATCTAGAGTCTTTGTTATGTATTCAAACCACTTGTAGGATTTATCCTCCCCTTCTTTCAAAATTGTTGCAACTCGATTGAGGAAGGTCTAGGTCCTCTCAGCATGGCCTTCCATTTTCATTCTCTTTTGCTGATTTTACATTATAACTCTTGATTCTCATCTACAGAGAATGTGGATGTTTTTTTCCTTTACAGGCATAATGACATGATCTAAGATTCTTCCCCGTTTTGCTGGAATTTGTCTCTTCGAAGTTTACTGGTAAATTTTATTCCCTATTACCTTTCCAATTAGTGTTTTAGTTTCATTTTTGTGCCACTTGTTATCCGGTTTAGGTGGCTGGTTTTGATCCTATGGTTAGTGGTTGCAACCTATTTCATCTTGTGCGGGGTTCACAACCTCTCTCCCTCTCAAGGAGGCTTCTCTATTTTATGGTTTTGGTTTGCTATGCCTCTCTATGCTTCACTTAGGTCTGGCTCTATTCTCCACCCCTATTTCTAAATTTCATAACCCTACTCACTATGTGTTGGTTTTCCCTCATCCTCTATCCTCTTTCACTTCTCCTACCTCTCATGTCTACTCTTGTTGCGACTCTTCCTCTCCCCATCACCATGTCAGGGAAACATGTCCACTCGTGATGGGGATTTGATGGTTGTGGCCCTACTAGCAAGTTTCAAGGCTACTCTTGGGCTTATTATGTAGCATATATCATTCACTCATCCACCCCTCAATAAGATCAATATGAAATCCATATACTTAAGGTTTAGGCAGTTTGTGACAATAATGCTCACTCTGATTCATGAATTCACGTTGTTGTTTCAGACTACATTCCAGACCATAGATACACCATGGGTTGTAGGAATCAATACTTGCACTTCATAACCTTGTATTTGTAGATGAAGAGCATGTTGTGTCATTGCATTTGGGAGAAGCAAGAAGAAAAAAAATGAAATCATTGCTCACCTAAACCTCATCTAGTTGATCCAAAAGCATATGTGCTCTTTTTTAGTTAGCCTGGATGCTTGGCTAGCCCACATGTAGACACATTTATATTGCGAGAGGTAATTCAAACCAACTCCAAGCAAACAATATCTTCCCCCTACAACTTCTTCTAGCGAGGATGCTAGCTCAGGTCCACCTTGATATTATATTTATGTTATTTGAATTCAGTTTTGAAGTTTTCTATGTTATACAGTGGTGGCATGTTATTTATACCCAACTGTTACTATGTGAATTGTATTATGACATTGCTAGGTATTTATCATGGCCTATATATGACTCTGAAGTAGGTTTGGTATGGGTGATTTTACTAGACATAAGAACTTTGCAATATTTTTACTATTATTAGTCTGATTTCCCTTGCGGCAGGCCATGATAGTAAGCCTTTTGCCTATATATAATTGAATTATAAATAAATGAAAGTTGAAAAATTAACACAAAAAATTAACCTTATCTTTAAAAATATTTTAAATGGTTACATAAACACTAATAAATCTCATATGCAATAGTCATGTTTAACATATTTTTAAAGAAGGGTAAGTGAACATTATATTCACATTCAATTGACTAGTTTTCTATATTTGTATTATCCATTTTCGTAGTTGTTCTTTTTATAGGTAAATTTCAGTGAACTCTAATATGTTTTTATTATGGTTCATGGATACTTGGAGCGCATTTATTTCTCGTTGACATTGGTAGTCTTTGTTATGCATATTTATCCAACCATCTACTTTAATCTTTCATTTGCTCATTATTCACCACATAACAAAATTTATTTTCTTCTTCTCTTTCCTCCATGGATTGTAATTGGTCAACATATGTTTATTTTACATTTTTTGTAATTTCCCTTGTCTTAAAAATAAAGGGTGGGCACAATTCCTTTATTTTTTTTTATGATCATCTTTCTTGGGTTAAGACCATTTCGGTGGGAAATAGTTAACGCTTTCAAGTTGTCGATGTAAGGAAACTATATATAGATAAATGAACAAAATGAACAAAATGCCATGGATTAGATACTCTTGGATGACCAACCACTATACTTAAAAAAGGTAATTAGAGTTGGAATTTCCTCTATATTTGTATATTTTCATCATCTCTAATTTTGATGTGCCATGTGGATTGTATTGCAAAGAAATGGAGGAATTCTTCATGGAATGGAGGAATCATGTTGTAATACATTAACAAATGATTCTATGGTGGTTATGGAGGCAATTTTAACTAGTAGGATTATACTCCTACAAATTTGATGATCCTCATTGCATGTTTTAATGCACCACAGATGCCATGAAGAGTTTGTTAGCCTTTGGTCTAATTGTTCAAATAAATTCTATGTTACCATTTAGGTTTGGTTTTTCCTGTGTTTTGTTATGTAGAATGTGACATGCACATTTAAATATGTTATATTTTTGTGTATATGTGATGTTATATATGAAGACATAGATGACATTTAATGCACTATTTGGAAGTGCATGTTATTTTCCATCATTTATGGTGTGTATATTTTACATAGCTGGATTCTAAGGTGGAGTTTAATTGTCTTAAGTTTGTGTTTTTCTAGTTAAAATAATTCAATACAATTCTTGGTTAAATTATTATTTTGTTATATAATTTATATTTTTTTTGCTATTAAATTATATTTTTGATTTTATATATATATTTAACATCCTAAAAAACTTGAATTATACTATTAACATAGTTTAAACTTCAATTTCAATATTTTAAACCAAATTAGCCATCATATATGCCAATAAAAATAAAAATCATTTAACAATGTAAATTATAAATTTCATGTCCTTTATTACGTCAATCAAAAAATGAAATTCAAAACTTATTTTATTTATAAGTTTCATGATTATCACACACTATATACATATCACCATGTGGGTTAAGCAAACCATTGGCTTCAGTTTCTCATGAGAAGCTCAAACAAAACCAAGGCTTCTATCTCCTATCACTACATTTGCTCTCCACCACATGTATGTCGTTCATTGGGTTTGTTTGGTTTGATAGCTTTGTTATCTTATTAGCCCCCGTCACAAGCAGGTAGGGACTATTGTAATCGAAATGGAGGCCCAATAACATTAGTTTCAATGATTCATCACGGATATAACCAATGTTTTTAGGCTCGAGTTAATTTTCGATAGTTCCATTCTTTTTCGCCGTCTTATTTGGACTATTCTAGAGGTGAGAGGATATAACCATATGTTATATTCATTTTTATTCATATTTTTTCTTCGCATTTTGAAATCGATAAACTAATGCTAGCATTATTTTAAAGAATTAAATATTATGCTTTAATGACTTGCACTTTGACTAAAGTTTTTTTTAACAAGACTTCCATATGTGACAATGCTAGTACTGCATGATGTATGTCTGCTACAGATTCTGTCTAAATGTAACAGGTGCCATAATACACTTCCTGCACTGTCATTGTTTTGAAAGTGCCCCTCACTGGAAGAAGGTGGAAGAAAATAAAACAAGAACACCTACATTGACAAGATAAGATTTATTTTAGATAGGTGGAATAGAAAGATAATTTACTGGAGCAACTTAAGGGAGGAACTGGGTGAATGTTGTAGCAAGCCATGCAAATGGTGTAACAACTAGCTAAAGAAAACTTACCTAGATAATGAAATCTAGATAAAGAAAGCTTACCCAGATAATGAAGCTTACCTATGTGTATAACATACCAAACTAATGTCTGCTTTCACACTATTTTTCTTTTGGGAGGAACCTTGAACTAGTCTTAGTTGAAGTTGCAACCTACCATCAACATCAAAGAAGTAAATTCACCACCGACTTTCTGGATTTTATATTGGATATTTCTTCCAACCCTGTATTTCTTTTAATCCTCTTGAAAGAACATACATATCCTCTGGAAAGTAATGAGCGCACATGAGCTCAGATATAACTCTATTGCTAGAGATTAAGTGCTCAGAAATTATACTATTGTTGGAGAGTAAGCGCTCACACATTATACTATGACCTTTGTTGTGGAGGAATGAAATTGCATGTCAGGTTTAAGGGAGGATTCAAATAAGCTAGTTATATAGAGGGTTGAAATAAGCTAGTTGAATATGTAACTAAAAAAAGAGAACAAGCACCCGAGGAGCTCACAAGTATTGTCAAGTAATACTACTTGCATGGAGCACACAACGCACAGGTAACAATAATATTAGGATCATTCATTACCTAATTTTATTAATATAACATTATAACTTATGCTTGCTAATTGTTTGTTCTGTGGTGTTTGCTTGTGACACCCATAGGTCATGCCTCTGCAACCCCTCAACCTCAAGAGTAACATTATACTTTATGTTTTTGTTCTGAAGTCGGCTAGTTGTTTGTTATATTGTGTTTTTCTATGATGCCCACAGGTCCTACCTCTGAAACCCCTCTCTCTTATGTTTCCAGATGGTTCCATTACAAAATCACTTTCAATGCTGGATCATCCAAAAAATATGGCTTGTCTCACAAATCTTTATGAGAATTTAAAGATTTTACCGTCTGTCTTGTTGAATGCATACAAATCCACTTTATTGGATCCCAAAGTTAAAGATTACCAAAATGTCAAACTTCTTCAACTAGAGGCTGCCCCCGTTGTTTATTATAGGTGTGGAAATCTTTATAATAACAAGTTTAAAGGCATGCACAATGTCACCACTCATAACGGTTTGCCTTGTGCCTATGGTCGACCTATGAATTTTCAAGTTGCGTTTCGGAACCCCTCTTAGTATGCTTAGAGCTTTGGCTTATTTTTGGCTTCAACTTATTCCTATGTTGAGATATCAGATATTTTTCTATTGACGCCCCCTTGAATGGCCGCTTGGGGGTTTTCCTGGCAGGTACAACAAGTTTTGATCCTTCACCTCATGCGACATATTTTGATCCTTCACTTCATGTGACCTTTTCCCTAGCTGTTGGATTTGGATTGCAGGACACAAACTTTCAAAAATAACCTTCGGTTCGAGGGATGCTGAGTGAGGTCCTAGATGTGCCAACTATGTTTATGCTTCCCTGACCTGCTGCTATGTCTAGTGGTATTTCTAGTAGTATATTTTGGTAGTGGATTTGGATCTATAGTGTAGAATTTCATGTAGATTCACAAGCTCATGTAATCTACTAAAATAAGAAACAAGTATCTACTTCTACTCTTTACAGTGGAAGTCCATAAAGATCGAGCAAAATAATAATCGATAAGAGGAAGAACATCAATGGCACATAACACAATAAATATCCAGAGAAAGCTACAGCTCAAAACCCCACTATCTGTATTACATTAATCAGAAACCCAAGATGATAATACAATTATTTTTTTGACAGTAACAATCCTAGAACTCATTAAAATCAATCTCCTAGCTCACAAGCAAGCTCAAGCCAAATCCATGCCTCTTCTCTGCTCTCCAAGAATCCTATTTCCTTGCACCTTTTGTCAAAGAATTTGGATAAATACAATATGCTCTGCTCAACCTTGAGCTTAGCCTGCACAAGTATTTCCTATCCTTCGCCTTATGACATCCTTTGGCGAATACTTAGCCAAATTTCCAAGCCTCCAAGTTTCTAATTTTTTTTCACCCTCGGTCAAAGAATTTGGATGAATACAATATGCTATGTTCAACCTTGAGCTTACAAGTATTTACTATCCTCTGCCTGATGACTTCCTTTGGCCAATACTTAGCCAAATTTCCAAGCCTCCAAGATTCTAATTATTTGCACCATTCGTGAGAGAATTAACCCATATTTAAAGGGAAATTCCTCATCCATAATTGCATAATTTCACAATCCAAAATTAGGTTCAGTTCCTGATTGCATGCACTATACAACAAATAGTACACTGTCCTTGCACTCTAGTCAGAATCGACATGCATGAGTTTCTAATAAGTAAATATTCAATTAACTAGACTAGCACTAGTTGAATGCATTAATGCATCAACTCACTCTTAACTCACTATTAGTTCCTCAAACAGTTTGGAACTAATATAAGTAGACTTAACTCAATAAATTGAGTTAACTAATTACCACTCATACTTAACTCATCCTCGACCCCTATAATATAGGGAGAACATCTACATGACTTCATAAAGACTTCCAACTGGAAATTCCTAAGTTAACTAAGTCAACTCACTCTAGTTAACTATTACAGGTTGCTATAAGAATAAAATTCGATTTTAATTCTAAGTTTAATTCAAGGACGAATTAAACTGGAATTTTTGGATTCTATTTTTATCATTTCTTGTTGCTATTTTCAACATTCTCACTCAACAAGAAATGAATTAAACTCGATCCCGATCTTGAACCTTTGGAATGTTATGCATGCATCACTTCTCTCTAGTGTTGTTTCTCCAGCAACTCCAGAAACAAAAAGAACATCCAACCTGAATTAGAATGATGCCTCTGTCATCAAAGTTTCCGACTATTATTGCCCATGTCAACTGAAAACTCTGTGCTTCTATTGACTCTATCTTTTTGCACTATTGTCAACCCTCTCTATGCTCTTTAGTATCTGACTCCTCTAGCCTCTATCACTCTGATCTCTAACTACATCGATCCCACTGATTTCTCTTGCCACTATATAATTTGGGCTCCCATAGGAAGGTACGATCCATGAGATAAAACCACTCAATGGACCCTACCCAATTTCAACCCTCTTGGGACTAGCACTTCACATTGCCCCACCTCAAACCTGGAGGTATGGTTGCATGTGCTCCCTCTGCCCACTTTGATCGAAATTCCCCCCTACTGGAAGTCTCTACATGAGTGGATGCCTCCATTCGGTCTCCTCTTGGCTTCTCCAAAATTGTATGATATTGCTTCTTCTCTGTGTGAGTGGATCTCTCCACTTTGTCTCCTCTTGGCTTCTCCAATTGTGGATGTTGCACAACTTCCTGAATATTCTTAAGAGGCTTCTTTTAGGGCTACACGTTGAGAGGTAATTTACTCTCCCTCTCAACCATCGAGTCTATAACCTTTTCCTTGCTCCTCAAGGCTTTACATGCATATTTAAGCTCAAGAGCATACAAATTCTTGGCTAGCACACCAATCTCTTTCATCTGACCCTTCGTCATGAAATTTTCTAGAAAAAGAGTTAATTTTAAATCAACGATATCTCCCTCATTTGAACTTCAATTCAAACGATATTTTTTTTGAATTTGGGTATTTTTCACAAGGAATCAAAATTTTCTATTTGTTTCTTAAAATTTTTCACAAAAGGTTTCATATCTTCTCTGTAACTTCGTTGCTCAAAACTCAAAACTTCGAAATCTCCTCTACTATATTGTCTCCAACTCCGATACCATGTAGAAAATCTTGTAGATTCACAAGCTAATGCAATTTTCTAAATAATGAGACAAAAATCTACTTCTACTCTTTACAACGGAAACCCATAAATATCGAGCAAACAATAATCAATAGAGGAAGAGAATCAAAGACACATAACACAATAAGTATTTGGGGAAAGCCACAAGTCAAAACTCCTCTATATGTATTGAATTAATTAGAAATTAAAGATGATAATACAATGCTTTTTCTCATAAGAACAATCCCAACACTTAGTAAAATCAATCTCCCAGCTCACAAGAAAGCTCAAGCCAAATCCAAGCCTCTTCTCTGCACTCCAAGCCTCCTATTTCCTTGCACCCTTGGTCAAAAAATTTGGATAAATACAATATGATCTGTTAAACCTTGACCTTAACCTACACAAGTATTTCCTATCCTCCCCCTCATGACTTCCTATGGCCAATACTTAACCAAATTTCCAAGCCTCCAAGCTTCTAATTCTTTTGCGCCATTGGTCAAAGAATTTGGATGAATATAATATGCTCTGCTCAACCTTGAGCTTGACCTATACAAGTATTTCCTATCCTCCGTCTAATGACTTCCTTTGGCCAATACTTAACCAAATTTCCAAGCCTCCAAGCTTCTAATTTTTTGTACAATTCCTAAGAGAATTAACCCGTATTTAAAGGGAAATTCCTCATCCATAATTACATAATTGCACAATCCAAAATTAGGTTTAGTTCCTAATTGCATGCACCATCTGTACAACTCAGAAAATTATACAACAAATAGTACACTGTCCCTGCACTTTAGTCTCAACTGGGTCTTTCTCAGAATCAACATGCATGATTTTATGATGAGTAATCAGTTAACTAGAGTAGCACTAGTTGAGTGCACTGATGCATCAACTGACTATTAACTCGCTATTAGTTCCTTAAACAATTTGGAACTAATTTAACTAGACTTAACTCAATAAACTGAGTTAACTAATTACCACTCATACTTAACTCATTTTGCACCCCTGTAATATAGGGAGAAAAATATACATGACTTCAGAAGGACTTCCAACTCAAAATTCCTAAGTTAACTAAGTCAACTCACTCTAGTTAACTATTACAAGCTGCTACGAGAATAGAATTCGATTTTAATTCTAAGTTTAATTCAAGGACAAATTAAACTATAATTTATGGATTTTATTTTTATCATTTATTGTTGTTACTTTCAACATACAGATAGTGGAATTGGATCTGTTACTAAAGATTGAAAAATTAGATTAGTGAATCAATCGGGTAACCTACTTCTTCGACTTCTCTTGCTTCCACGTTTACTGTTGCTACATAGTAAACTTACCATGGATATGGAACAAACTATGGCAGCGAAGTACATTAGATGCTTAGCCAAACATGAAAACTAGACCAAGAACTATTCACGGGTGCTGCCAACTCTCAAATGGGGTCTGTGTTTCCCTTTTAAGCTTCAACTTCTACCTGAATGTTTGATCTGGGGTCATCACCTTTGAATAAGAAGTTATCACTATTTCATAATAAAAAATGACATGATACCTTAACATTGGTTGTTACATGTGCCACAATATGTTAAAAGTGGCATAAGTGGTGAAAAATGAACCACAACGTGGGCCCATCTGTGAACCACTTGTCCACATTGATGTTATGCATGTGCTTCATCGTGGACTTATTCTTGTCGTATTTTTTTAAATTTTTTAGAAACACCCTTCAAGGACGAGGTTTAACCACATAACATGAAATTTGTTCTTCTCAGGTGCCAGGCTTGATGGGTTTATATTCTACCAAAGTTGCACTAAAGCTACAAGTTTTTATTTCCATTCTCTGAATTTGGAAACATGATATTTTCACATGATATTTGTAATTCTAATACAATTCTTTTGATTGTAAGCTCCCCACTTTCAATTTAATTCAATCAAATAAAATTAACTTTGATGGTTTTTCTATAGATTTTAATAATTTTATATTTTGAGTATTCTTGTCAATTTTTTCCCTAGTATTTTAATGTCTGACAGATTTTAGGGTTGTTGATAAGAACCCCTGAGGTGGGACAACTTCCTCCTCCCCTACCAGAGCTCACGTCTTTCTAGGAAAACTGCACCACTTGCATTTTGCTACATGACCACACTATTTTTTTGTTTCACATATATTCTGAAATATCGAAGGATGATTTACACTAGACCTCTGCTAACCCTACTATAATGAGATATTGTCTATAGCAATATTTCTTATGGAAATATTCATTCATTCGTTTCATTCTTCTGCAATTTTTTGTTTTCTTAAACCACCCTTCCATAGACATGGACTGTGTGCTTCTATTCTAAAAGTCTATGTAAAGTAGTGGCTTGGAATAGTGGTCGAAATATCTCAATCTCTGGACCAATGATTTAGATATTATTTCATGTTATTTACATTCATCTTAAGTGTTATTTTTCTCTGTTCTTATATTCAAGATATGTGTTCTCTTTTTCATGATGTATGAAAAACTCCAGGTTTAAAGTTGTAATGTAGGGTGTACTCTTGAGTCCCATTCACACAATTTTGGTCATTCCTGGACATTAAAAAAAATTCAATTTCAATGTGGTGTGGTCATAAAACACAATTCATTATATTTCACTTCAACTTTTATTACACCCTCTCTTCCGCAATAGTCATTGCATGGATTCTATTTTGAATTTTGATGACTAATTAGAGAAAAGTATCATTTAATAAAGGGAACAACTATCCATTTTATGATGCTACACAACTTAAGACAAGAGCGTGCTTGGGGCTTTCTATTTATTCAAGGAATGGAGACAAAAAGAAATGTATCTTTTTCAATTGTAGAACCATTTCTATTTCTTCTTTTGAAAAGAATGGTACAATAGAAATATCAAATTTCATTTCACTCCTCATTTTTGTATAATCGCAACTTGTTTTGATAAGGTTGGATAGATCAATTGGGGCACAAAAATGGAGTTTCTTATTTCGTAAGAATGTTGTTTTAGGTAGTTTCTCTAAGAATGTTGTTTAAGGTAGTTTCTCTAGTATAGGCAATAGGATGGCTTTAATTGCACTTAGGTTGTCGGGGCTTCTTAAGCTGGCTGGTCATACATCTGGTCATACATAGAGTTGAGAATGGGAAAGTTACTAATCTAATCAACTGTTGATGCACTAAAGAGCTAGTCTTATCTTATATAGTTTTTATAAAGAGAGAATCACTATGGAATTATTGTGAAATCTAGATAGAGTCCTCTATTATATGCAGAACTTTGCTAGAATTGAAATCTTGTGATAACATATCATCAAGTTGGCATTTTTGAAGAATCTCTTGATGAAAACATAAACCTCTGAACCTCCTAATGGCTGATAAATGGAATTCGTCGACAAGAATATTTTAGTTTCGTCAATCGAGATATCCTTCGAAAGGTTGTGTGTTTGTATGTCCTTCACGTTATCATTATCTATTTAAAAAAAAATTACTCTATAGGTGTTTTTTTTTTAACTTTGTAAAAATTTATTATAACTGGACTAAAGCAAGTGTGGATCTTACTCTACAACTATAGTAGTTCTTACACTACAACTTGGAAAGTTTATACCACATATATATTGCCTCAGGTTTTGTATAGACACAAAGGTTGTGGTTGTGTTTCAGTCCAGAATTGAGAACAACACCGTCTAATTTGTTGTTTTTCTTTAGCTTCTTCCCAATCAATGAAGTTGACTAGTATGTTTCAACAAGCTTATATATACTTCGTAGATTGTGTAATGTAAATAGCTTACGTTTCTTTCCTTATCATGAGCTTATTTATATCCCTTTGTGCCAATCTTGGGGATTAGGGACACCCTATCATAAGCCATAAGCCGCATAAACTATTGCATAATCTCAGATATAAGGAGATTTATCTCCATTATTAGACTCTAGAGCAATGAGTCTTATATTTATGTTGTTTTATATTTTCTTTGGAATGCTTTGTAAGATATTGGTTTGATGTCTTGCTCCATTATTTTATAGGATGTTTTAAAAAATTTCTTCAGCTACCTTACATAAATGCAAGTGCCCTTTAATGATAAAAAAACTTATGCTACCTTACATAAATAAGCCACTTTTCATCTTTGAAAGAGTGATATATGGGTGGGCAACGAGCTGTATGCTCAGGGATGTCTTCAAAACTATTGTGTATTCCTAGTTGTAACTGGGGTTTTCGTAGCTTGTACAAATAAGAATTAGAGGAAATTTCAGCCTAAAAGTGGCCTCCTAATGAAAAATAATAAAATAATAGTTAAATAATAAAAATAAGGAGTTATGGAATTTGGGAGGGAAAAGAAGAATATATATATATATATATATATATATATATATTATATATATTTATATATATATTTTGGCCTATCTCCTTATAGGTTTACTCAAATTTCAAGTGTATACACTCATTGGATGCATAATTAAATTTTGCATCCAATGAGTACCCATTATGCATACTTTTGAGAAGACTCACATTGGTAAAAATTGAAGATACATTAAAAAAGTGTGTTCAACATGATTTTTTGATTTATCTTCATTTTCTTTTTATCAATGTGAGTCTTCTCAAAAGTATGCATAATGGGTACTTGTTGGATTCGAAATTTAATTATGCATACAATGAGTGTCTACACTTTAAATTTGAGTAAACCTACGAGGATATAAGCCAAAAATATAATTAAAAAAAGTAGTTTTTCTTTTCTTCCCTCTAAAATATTTACATGTGCCGCTTTTTAAATTTAAAGGATTTTGATTGGTTTACATATTATGACATGGAAACTACATGAAAATTTCATGGGCACTTTTAGGCCGAAATTTCCTCTAATGTCTACTACACATTTTTCCTAGTGCAATGTATTGTTTCCATATATAGTGATTAAATATTGAAAGTGTATGAATTTTTTTGGTTAGGTAACTATTATACTTTAAACTATTCTTCTCTTGGGTCATGAATTGAATTCCTTGAGTTCTCAAAACATTTTTCTATAGTTGTTTATAGGGGTAAGAAGAGGCACCACTTCGGCGCTAAATGTTTTACAGGAGTAAGAAGAGGCACCACCTTGGTGTTACTAGATGTAGCTATGTAAGAAGCATAGATTTAGTATCCACTTATTATCTACACAATAAAAATAAAGCTCAACAACAAGACACAAATGGATACATTTTCCTTATTTTTTATTTCTCAATCTATGAGGTTCTTCCAACAATTATTTCAACCAATACAAAATTTAGAGGTTTTAGCTCTCTATGTGTTGGCAATCCTCCAAAAAAACAATCACTCAAACATTATGAGCTTAGAAACACTAGCAAAATTCCCATATTGCTATAATTCCTTAAAAAATCTATCCACTGGTTGTGATACAACAATGCTCAATATGTCATTAACGATGTGCCCCATTCCCCTTTCTGATGATCTAGCAAGGACATATTTGTTGAAGGATGAATTCCAATTTTTTTGCAGCTCTGGAGGGTGCACTTAGTTAGGTTTTTATGTCTAATTTCTACCAAACAAAGCTTGATACATGTTGGAAATCGATCACCAAAACAATGAACTAATCTAGTCCAAGAAAAACGCAAGAGGAGCATTATGGCTAAAGATAAAACTACTAGCCATTGGTGAAAATACCCCACAACTAGGCATCTTTGTAGTTGATGTAGGAGCACTGGGGCTAAAGATAAAACTACTAGTCATGGGTGAAAACATCCCGAGTTAGGCTTTTTTGCAGTTGATGTAATTATTGTTACTAAGAATAAAATAACGTCAATGGCATAAATTTCTAGGTACATAAATTTCTAGGAATGTACCTTTTCTGCTAGGTAACTATCGAGAAGAATTGTGTTTCTTGTTTAAAATCTGCTACCAATAACATCAGTTGAACATGGAATGGTGATGCTCATCCCATGCCACCTCGAAAGCCCACCTAGGCCACACCAGAGCTCACGGTGAACTAGGGCCATCCCACCAAGCTACTTTCAAAGTAACTGGTTCCGCCCCGCTAAGGCTCAAATGCTCATAAGAAACAAAATATGCTTATCTCAATTACAAAGTCTTTTGTTAATCTCAGTTATAGAGTCCTTGTTTGTTGATCTTCTTCACTCCAACAACGTTTCAATCTTTGGCTCTGCCTATGTTGGGTTATGAAAAACTTGCCTCGATTACGACTATCTAGTATTGATCTTTAACTAATAATGTTCACACTCCAGTACCCATCTTTCAAGGTAATTGATTTAAGACTAATCTTATTACATTACATTTACTGATGTTACCTGAATTTAAGATTCTAGGTGTATGATTTTCAATAGTTTAAGGGCTTTCCCATCCTACCAAGAGAATCCAATCCAATGGTGCATCTCTCCTAGTATATGCAAAGTACAGGTGATTACCTAAAATATTTTTCAAGAAAAAGCAACAACAAAAACTTGATGCATATGCAAACATACTTATTTTGTTGATACAAATTTTTAGTATATCATATATTATTAGATTGACAAATTGATAATATGAATAATATATGAAAATGAAAAATAAATTTTATTTTATTAAAATATATAATATTAAAATTTTAACTATACTTTAAAAAAGGGAAAATAATGTATAATGATTTTATTAAAAGTTTTGAGTAAGAGGAGAATAATAACTAGCTCTAAGCAATTTAGACATAATGCAAACAAAACCATAACCTTTGGAAGTAACCACACATAATCTTAATATTGAATACCTATGCTACGTGTAAATGCACCATTTATTTATTTTTATTATTAAACTATATTGAATTCAAAGATGCTGAATTCTATACGACTTAAATGGATTAGCCAAATTGGCAACATATATATGTATGATCATCCAAAGCGAGTCGCAAAGGCTAAAGATTTAGTTTTGGCCATCGTCTTTGGTAAAGTAAAGACTTCAACTTGGTTTATAATGATGTGGAGATCGGTATACCTTCTTAATCCCAATCACAACCATCATGTTGTTAAGTATTTTGGATGGGAGATTATCACCACATTCTGATCATTCTCACCAGAGTATCTAGTAACTCATATCTTATTTCGGTGCTCCTGCTTTCAGTATTATCTTTAACAATTTGGATGTTAAACCCATCGAGACTTCATTGTATTTTTCCATATTTCCTACACAGCTACATAAATAACAATTTAATATGTAATTAAATTATTTGAATTTATTGAAAGATTATTAAAACTATGAAAATGTTCAATACGGCTTTAAATACTTCAAATATTCTACATTTCTTATAATTTGTATAGCTGTTGTAAATGGATATGATGAATTGTTTGAATATGTTCAGAGTTTATAGATATTTTCAAAAGGTAAATGCAACTTGCGTTTTTTTAAAATCTATCCAAGCGTTTATTTAAATATTCAATATGGTGTTGAATTGTTGTAAATAATTTTGGATCTAATTGTAATTTGGATCTAATTGTAATCAATTAGTAGAGGTATCAATTTAAGGAGGTTGGCTATTGGACCGAGTTGCTCAAACTTAATAAAAAATTCTTCTTTACCACATTCAGGTTACAAGTATCAATTTAAGGAGGTTGGCTATTGGACAGAGTTGCTCAAATTTAATAAAAAAATCTTCTTTACCACATCCAGGTTTGGAGCTACTCCACTTTGGAAACACTTAAGCCTTTGTTTTTCTTAATCCACATGGTCACCATGTATATAGTGTGTGATGATCATGATGCATGGTCTTTCTATTTTTTAATAAGATTAGTTGAAATTGATGAGATTTGATGATCATGATGCATGGTCTTTCTCTTTTTTAATAAGATTAGTTGAAATTGATGAGATTTGGAGTTGAAATTGATTAATAGAATTAAGAATATCATTTAAATATAAAAAAATAATGAAATGGTGTAATTTCAAATGTTTAAAAGATTATTTTGGAGGTTGAATTTATTTGTGTAATTAAAATATATAATTTAATAATAAAATTATATAATTTAAGTAATATGAGATATTTTAAAGAAAATCAGTGTGTTGAATTTAATAATACAATAAAAATAAAATTTAAATGATGAAAAACATTATAATGAGTTGAATTTTTTGTTAAGCTTATTGATTTTTTTATTTTTTATTTATTTATTTATTTATTATTTATTATCTTTTTTTTGTTATAAAACAAGAAAGTTATAATCAGATATAACCAGGTTAGGTGGTCTCAATTTATCCGGCAAGAAACTAAGTATGTTGACCACTTAACCACATGATAAGCCATCTGGTAACAAAAAAGCATTGAGTATATCTATCCAAGCTAGATAAGTTTGATTGTCATGTCCACATCCCTATTCAATTTGCCTTTATATATGTATGACTGTAAACTGGAAATTAAACGTTATTCGCATGAAAACTAGTGAAAAATAACTCAAAGTCAGCATTCTATCCATCCTTCTCGACGAAGACCGATGCGACTGGGGCTGGGTCTTTAGCACTGGAGCCAGGAAACTCTATTTGTGCACAGGGAAAGTCTCTCCATGTGACTAAGGTGACCGTTCTATTTCTACAATTGAAATTGCAGCTTTTGAAACTCTTGCTTATAATCTGGGAAATCCTAGATAAATGTCATCCAAATTTGCTCCATAACCTTGCCAAGGAGGCATTTCATCAGCTTAGAAAGATGCAGGTTCTATTTAAATTGAGTCCCTTTTCCCCTTGTGTTGCCCAGATCTAGGACCAGGAGTTTTGAGTCCTCCAGCTTGGCTTCATCCATGCTCACTTGTCGATGTATGTCTTCCTTCCATTTAGCTATCAACCGCCTGATCTCCTCCTTGGTGCCTTCCTTGTATGTAGTGGTCACTTCAGTTATCAAGGTTGGTCACTAGTTTTCTACCTCGGCATTTACCCTAGGTGTTTGGTTCAGGCTTGGCCTCGGTCACCTGTGGCCTCTTTTCTCGGCCCTTACCTTTCACCATTCTCCCTAGTGTCGCGTTGTCACAATACCTATCAGCTAAATCCTTAGGATGGCCCGAAGCTAGACTTTGTGCTCTTTGTGTTCGAGAATGATTACCGTTCTATGGACCTGCTAAGGGGACAAGAAATCATGATTGCCATAACATTATGTTTAGAATTTCCTACACCCGAAGGCTCTGCCTTTTCACAAAATTCGCCACCCTTGGTTCATTTGTATGACCATCTAAATGCAGGATCCCCCACCTAGCATGACCATGACTTGCACCCTGGTAGCTTTACCCCAGTAGACACCCTGACATGCCCCTTACTTTGCAAACGCTTCGGCCTCGGCGTTGGGAGCGAGGTGCCAGCAACTGAGCAGCTATAGATCCTGTAGCCTGGTAGCCAATCCAACGGGTTCCAAGTCCCACACCTCCCACCTTTGTATGACCATACCCCCATCCCCTTGACTCATCACCGTTTTAGCCTTGCCTTGACTAGCACTACAATGCAATAATAAGTTAAATTTATTAATACAATACAAAATGTAATTTAAATACAACCTCACCAATTGTATTAAGTGATTTAGTAAAAAATAAAAAAACTTAAAATAATTAGACTTCACCTAAATTAAATATACACACCATAAATAATGATAAACAATATACACCTCAATAATACATTAATACCACATAAATCCAAAATATATAGCACATACTATACCATTGTTATAAAAAAAATATAAATTAATATTTTAAACTTAAATTTTAAGTAAAATAAAATAAAATTATTTATCAAAACATTTAAAAAATATTAAATATTTTCACAATTACATTAAACTATAATTTTTATAATATATTTAAATATTAATTTTTAATAATGTTTAACTAACCAAACACAATATAAATTTCAAATTCCAATTCAGTATAATCCTTCATTCCTCCAACTTCATCCCTCTAAGATACATCATATCATATCAAATCAAATCAAATCTCATGTCATCTAATCTACCGATGAACGCACTCTTCATTCCATGTTTTTCCCGTGCCGGAAATGACGCCAGAGTATTATCACGTCAAATACGTGGAAAATTTTGTGAATATGCATAATACGAGTCACCCAATGGCTCCGTTATATGACACGTTCCAAAGTCTCTCTTATGTCTCACAGAAAACAGAGCACGTGGTTCACATGGTCAGGCTATAGGGACGCCAGCGCCGGAGGTGCTGCTGAAGTTGCGATCCATTTCCCCTACGCGCGCCACCCTCCTTCCCCTCCGCCACCCTCCTTCCCCGCCACCCTCCCTGACATTCCGTGGATCCGATCGCAGCTGTATCCCGCCACCCTCCCTGACATTCCGTGGATCCGATCGCAGCTGTATCCTGACATCACCTGACAGATCGGGGAGGAGCTGATATGGAGCTGGAATGTCAGGAACGGAAAGTTATTGCGATCCCGCGGTTGCTCCCTCCGACTGTTATTCATCCGAAGTAATCTGTCTGAGTTTTTATCAGTGAAGGCGGGGTTTTGATGGCGAAAAGTTCAGATCTTTTCTTGACGGATAATCTTGAAGGGGTAGGTCTGTCACCGCTACCTCCCCCTGCTTCAGAGGAAGTACTAGGAGAAAACAGAGAATATGGAGCGGAACCAGCACCTGCTGTTATGAAGGCTGATGTTCCTTGGTGTTCCAGAAGGGGAGCCATGTCAGAAGAGGATCGAGTTTTGAAATCTGTTATGGGGATACTTAACAAATTGACTCCGGAAAAGTTTGATGTTCTCAAAGATCAAATTGCAAATTTGATGATTAACTCAGCAAACGTTCTGGTGAGAGTAACGTTTCTAATTTTTGACAGGGCAGTGATGGAACCAACATTTTGCCCAATCTATGTTGAGTTGTGCCAGTATCTAAGTACAGCGCTCCCTCAATTTCCACCTGAAGAACCGGATGGAAAACGAATAGCATTCAGGCGGATTCTTTTTAACACTTGCCAAAAAGTATTTGAAGGTGCAGATAATCTGCGAGCTGAAATCAAAGATTTGTCAGCCCAGATCAAGAAGCCGAACGGCGTGACAAGGAAAAGATAGTAAAGCTTCGCGGAAACATTAGGTTTATTGGGGAACTTTTCAACCAGAAGGTGTTACCTGAAAAAATTGTTCATCATTGTACTCAGCAATTGTTAGGCACAGATGCGAAGGTTGGTCCAACTGAAGAAAATGTGGAGGCTCCTTGCTTGCTTTTGAATACTGTGGGAAAACAGCTTGAAAAAAACCCCAAGAACCACAGTATCGTTGATTCTTGTTTTGCCTCACTGAAGCAGGTAAGTAGCAATCAATGTCTTCCATTTCAAACGAGATTCATGGTTGGGAAGGTTCTTGATTTGCGTGCTAATAACTGGATCCCTAGACATGAAGAGATGAAACCCAAAACTATATATGAGATCCATTCAGAAACTGGACAAAAGCTAGGTTTAAACCCCGGAAGAAAACACAGATGTAATATGTTTGCATGAAACAGTTTTGGTATTAGACGTGATGCAAGAGGTAGGAAGCAGTTAGGCAGATGTGAGAGTGTGGGCACAAAGCATGAAGAAGCGGTTAATTTAGTCTGGCGTGCGAAGGCTCGCAGGGAAGTGGACATTTTCATTTTTGGGCGTTTGCTTCAACTCTTGGCATCAGAGCCCATTTCTACACCAGGAAAACCCTATTTGATGGCGAAAAATTCAGATCCTTTCTTGCCCAATAATTGTGAAGGGGGGGTTCGATCACTAGTAATTGCCCCTGCTTCCAAGGAAATACTTGGCGAAAACAGAGAGACCAGTAACTACTCTTATGAAGGCTGGTGTTCCTTGGTCTAGCAGAAGGGAAGCCATGTCAGAAAAGGACCGAATTTTAAAAACTGTTATGGCAATACCTGATGAGTTAACTCAGGAAAAGTTTGATGTTCTCAGAGATCAAGCTATAAATTTGATCTCGTCAGCAGACATTCTGATCAGAGTAACATTTCTTATTTTTGACAGGGCAGTAATGGAACCAACAGTTTGCCCCATTATTGCTGAGTTGTGCCTTTATCTAGGGCGGGAACTACCTCAATTTCCATCTGAAGAACCGGATGGTAAACCAGTAACATTCAGGCGGACTCTTCTTAACACTTGCCAAGAAGCGTTTGAAGGAGCAGATAATCTGCGAACTGAAATTAAAGAAATGGCAGCCCAAGATGAACGCCAAGAATGGGAGAGGATGGTTAGACTTCGCACTCTGGGAAACATCAGGTTTATTGGGGAGCTTTTCAAGCGCAAAATGGTACCTGAAAAAATTGTTCATCATATTATTCAGCGTTTGTTGGGTGAGGATGCCAAAACTCCTCCAACCGAAGAAAATGTTGAGACACTTTGTTTGCTTTTCAATACTGTTGGAAAAGAACTTGAAGAAAACCCCAAGTCGCGTAGTCTCATTGGATCCCTAGGGTGAAGAGATGAATTGATGGTTGGCAAAGTTCTTGGTGGAGTGAAAGCTTGTTGCAGAATTTAAAAACAGAGAATTGGGGTTACAGTGCAATGTTCTTGTGTATCTGTACTGCAATGTTATTGCGTGTGTGAATGCTCTTGAGTAATGAGAATCTGTATTTCCTTTTTTGGGTGAAGTTAAGCTATTATATTAGAATCTACAAAACTGCACAAAACTGCATTGGTCCTGAGAGTAACTAAATGATATAAAACTTGGGTTTCTGGCACAGAAATACAACCCAGACAAGAAAGACACTAGATCAAATATGCATGGTATAGAAGTGCAGAGTTGGCTCATGCTTGTCTCACACTTCCTCTCTCCTCATTAATACTAAGTAACCTCTGGAATGGACGTGGCATGAGGTTGAACCGTTCTGCCTCTGCCGTTTCCTTTTCATGTCATTACCTATGTAAATTCTATTTTGAGTAATAAAAACTTGTATTTTTTTAAGCTCTTATTGTTATAGGGTATATAATCTAGCCTTTAGTGTTGTGTAATCAGTTTCATAGAAAACAGAGTTTTGACTGAGATATAAGCTTGTTTTTAGTAGTTGAGTCTGTTATTCCATCTGAAGAACCGGATGGAAAACCAATAGCATTCAGGCGGATTCTTCTTAGCACTTGCCAAGAAGCATTTGACGGTGCAGATCATCTGCGAGCTGAAATCAAAGGTTTGACAGCCCCACATCAACAAGCTGAGCGCCATGTAAAGGAGAGGATGTTAAAGCTTTGGACTCTTGAAACCGTTAGGATGTTAAAGCTTTGGACTCTTGAAACCGTTGTTTTCTATGTTAAAGCTTTGGACTCTTGAAGCCGAGATTCATGGTTGGGAAAGTTCTTGATTTGCGCGCTAGTAACTGGATCCCTAGGGATGAAGAGATGAATTGATGGTTGGCAAAGTTCTTGGTGGAGTGAAAGCTTGTTGCAGAATTTAAAAACAGAGAATTGGGGTTACAGTGCAATGTTCTTGTGTATCTGTACTGCAATGTTATTGCGTGTGTGAATTCTCTTGAGTAATGAGAATCTGTATTTCCTTTTTTTTGGTAAAGTTAAGCTATTATATTAGAATCTACAAAACTGCACAAAACTGCATTGATCCTGAGAGTAACTAAATGATATAAAACTTGGGTTTCTGGTATAGAAATACAACCCGGACAAGAAAGACACTAGATCAAATATGCATGGTATAGAAGTGCAGAGTTGGCTCATGGTTGTCTCACACTTCCACTCTCCTCATTAATACTAAGTAACCTCTGGACTGGACGTGGCATGAGGTTGAACCGTTCTGCCTCTGCCGTTTCCTTTTCATGTTATTGCCAATGTAAATAATATTTTGAGTAATAAAAACTTGTATTTTTTTTTAGCTGTTATTGTTATAGGGTATAGAATCTAGCCTTTACTGTTGTGTAATCATTATAGGGTATAGAATCTAGCCTTTACTGTTCTGTAATCAGTTTCATAAAAAGAGTTTTTACTGAGATATAGGCTGGTTTTTAGTACTTGAGTTGGTTATTTAGTTCAGTTTGTTTATTAAGTTTAGAAGTTCATTCTACAGTTTAGCGTGATGTGCTTGTGTATTGAGTTGAGAGGTTCATTCTACCGCCCAATATGATGTATAAGGGTGTTTCTCCTTCATCAAAGTTAATTTTACTCATGTCAGCCAAAATAAAATTTTAAAAAATATAAATATAAAAAAAATTAAATAACTACATGAAACATTTAAATAATGTCAGGGCATAAAAAAAATTAAGTAACTATAAAAACATTTAAATAATGTTGGGTCATAAATTTTGCAGATGAAGAAATTGGATCTCTCTGGACTTAAGTTAGATCTGAATTTAAAATGAATCTATGCTGGTTGGTATGGTATATTTTTTTAAAGGTAGCTTCCCTTTTTAACTCTATTTTACTAAATTTGAACCTAAAATTTGATCAGATTAAAACAGTTTTGAGGTTTGATATATAAATTATATTTATTAATTTCATTATAATAATATATCTAAAAGCTTTTATGATACTATACCTGATATGAGTTTGATATCTTATTTGCTAAAATTCAACTTGGTAGAGAGTGCAACAATCATACCTCTCAACCATCAATAAACCTAATTAACAAATTTTATTTTTTAATATTATCATGGTTGTTTTTAAAGAAAAAAATAAGTGTTTTTCAGAGTTGAAATCTTTTACCAGAAGAAAGTATTTTAATACATAATAGTATAAAGATGTGATTTACTAAAAAGACATAATGTAAAGATGCGATTTGTGCATTTTAATTTTAAATTAAGAAAAATATAGTTTTAATTTATTGGGTTCAATATTTTCCAAAACATTAAATTTATTTTTATAGGAAAAAAATATAATTTTAATTTATGGGTTTCAATATTTTCCAAAATATTAAATTTATTTTTACATAAATAATTAAACATTATGAAATTTCAGAGTTGAGTAGAATTAGGGAAAATGTAAAAGTTAGAATTAAGTTGAATTTATGTTCATTTTTTAAGCTACACTCACAGGATTTTGAACCAGCGATCTAAAGGGTTTGGAATTAGCGATCTTCACATGAGAAGTGCCTTAAAACAATGAGTTTTATCATGGACTCTTCTAAGCCCATGGATTAAATTAAATTAATGTTAATTTATTTTATATTTTATATTATTTTTTAAATATTAAATAATATAACCAGTTTCAGGCTACCTCTAGAATTTGGCTTACCTGAAATTGTTGATATCACAATTTTTTTTCTTTAAACTGTGATTTCAACAATCTAGGTTGATTGAGAGAACCTGTTACACTCTAATATTGCAACTTTTGGTACTTGAGATTCCAAGATTTGATTTGTGGACAATAGATATAAACAAGAAAGATTGTATGAGTGCCCTCTATGAACAAGTATGTCACTTGTTTATGTACAATATCTCATCACATGCATTGTAAAAGCGGTTAATTTCATTTTATAAATAATAAAACTGAGAAATAAGATTTTGCAAGTAATCACGAGGGTCAATTGAGTTTATTTCTAGTGTTTAAAAAGAATGATTGCTATCTTTGCTACTCAAATTTAATTGTCATTATATAATGACTTTAAATCTTGTTATACGGTCTTGAACCCTAAAAAAATCTATGAAATGCTTGATT
>APFE031363093.1:84093-172962 GCA_000404065.3 Pinus taeda
AACACCTTATGATCGGCAAAAATGATAAGTACAAAAAACCAAAATGTTACATGTGTTTACAAAGTGACCATCCAATCACTGGTGGTGCTTCCTATACGACACCACTGCACGAGCTACCCTACATAAGAACCTCCTAAAAGGTCCTGGGACCGCTACTACATAGTGTTGAAGCCTGATAGGAATATCATCTATGGTCGTCTCTGGTATGTCTGTCGTCAGACGTTCTAGATCCTACTCCAACTCAGCTAGCGTCTCTGTAGCCGCGTCCTATGGGGCCGGTAGCGGTGCAACTGGATGTCTCCTCTCGAAAGGCCGGAGATTGGCTGGACGTCGTGGACCTATATATGCATTTTGAAAATTTTACTGTCATTTTTGAAACGATGTTTAAAAACAAAAAATATAGATAATTTAAAACACTTGTGAAAAATGAATATACCTCTGTCATCCCATTGTTCTCCCTGTGGAAGAACCATGTCTGGATCTCCATGAAAATCCATTCTGGCATAAGGAAAATCCTGAATGGCAAAGACCTGGTTCTCCAACCAATGAAAGTAGGCCTCAGGAAATTGGACGACTCCCTCTCCCTCATCAGGATGCTGGGCCATAATCGCAACCCATTGCATCAACTTCGGCTCCCGAGGAGGCCCAACCCTAACTGTGAGATGTTGTGGGATCAACATCGGAACTCTCTCTAAGGCAAAGCTCACAACCAAAGACCCATATCCAAAATTCTTTGAATGTCCATTCTTTGCCCTAGTGAACTGGCCCTTCATATTGGCCAGTACAGCGTCGCACCAGTTGAAAATGGTACCTCGGTAGCAATCAATCGCCATCCGCATCTGGGACCCGGTGGCAAGGTGTAAAGCATCTATGCTGCAGAGTCTGGTAACTCTAAAAGCGATCACCATAAGTTTAGGCCGAGATATGAACTTGATTTCTATCCCCTTCTCCTGGTTCTGATTGTTGCACCACTCTAGCCAGAGGCTATCAAGGGATTGGCCACCCAGCCTAGTCCCGAATAGAGATAGGTGCTCACCCCTGTTAGGCAAACCAGTGAGAAATTATATGTCTGAGGCCTCTATCTCGAGTTGGTGGCCTCCGATGTAAAAACACTGATCCTGGACATTCCATCTCTCGACCAGCCACTCTCAAAATGGCACGTGGGCCCTCATGCCAGGTATGACCAAGTATTTCTAAAGACCGCATGTTTTTAACGCATCAATCGTAGGTTGGTGATTTAGCACGGCCAAATCAACATCTTCGTGTTCTCTTTCGCACCAATCAAGCATGGTGGGCAATCTACACACCAAGAAACATGCATTAGAAACCATCAAATCAAAAAATTATGGTTTAAATTTGAGATTGGGGTTGTAAATCCAGTTTGCGCAGGGTACGCACCCTGTCTTCAGAAAAAGAGCGTGGGTACGCACCTGTGCTGAAGGTAGGTTGCGTACCCCAACCATTTTCCCTTTAAGGAAAATGTCAGGGTACGCAGGTTACCCATGGGATACCTGCGTACCCCGAGGAGCGCATCTCAAAACCCCAAAGCCCCCAAAAAATCAAATAAGGGCTAAAATTGAAATTCTAATCGGATGAAAATGAAGAGGAGGATGTTCTGGAATACCTAAAAGAGACGACGCTCGATTCCGACAGTCAAATTCTCCGCAAAGTCCATGGGAAGTTTCTTGCCAAAAGCCCTTTTCTCTTCCTCAACAGTAAAATGGTAAAAATGACATGGTAAAAACTCCTTTTATAGGTTTTTTGGATAAATAAATACTAAATTTGTTTATTTTTCACCATGGAAGGACATTTTTCAATGTACTTTTGCCTATCTTAAACAGGTATGAGTAATGTGTCGTTTTTGTGTAGGACAAAAGGATTTTCAGGGAAACTTGTCATTTTTCACGAACCAAAACATCAGAGTCATCTTTTAAGCCCTTTGCTGACTCCTAAAATATGAAAATATTGTCGAGCGTTTCTTTTACACTCGTTAAAACGGAATTAAAAGACGGTCCCCTTATAGCCCTTTTCTGACCGTAAAAACAGGAAAAGATTGCCGGATTTTTGTCGTTTCAATTTCGATACTGGAAATAAAACGACGTGTCCTTGATCGCTTTTTACTTTTCAGGTCAAAGACACTAATCATGAAAGTACTCCTTGGTCGCAAGATCAAGCGGTTCTCCTAGGTATTATTTTATACTTTTTCGGGCTTAGGAGACACAAATTTACGAAAACGTCCAATCTGGAGTCTTCTAAGTTTTTCAGACTCTCTAAATATGAAAAACGCTGAGTTTCTCCTATACTGGACTCGTTAAAATTTCACAGTAAAGGACCTGTTCTATTACAAACAGGAACGGACCACTCCTTCTTAGGGCTCGAATCAAAAACTAAGTTGGACTCATCCAAAGGATGAGCTTACAATCAAGCATATGTTATCCTCCTCAAGCTTGTAAAAAATAAAGAGGTACTTGCCAGAAATGGTGGGGGAAAAGTGAGAAGAATGAGCCTATTTGATATCCTTTTGTCTCAGAAAAAAACCTTACTACCACTCTTGAACACGACACTTGTTCATTCACCTGGGTTGGGAAATCCTTTGCCTCACAGTTGACCAAATCATTGACATTCTTTAGCCGGGTTATGGGAATTAACTTTGAGTCATTCGTCACCAAGCCATCTGTTGTGTCGTTATGTGTTCAAGAGGTCTGTAAACAAAACATTCAACTGCAAAATACCTATCATCCATTTTATCATCCTTGAGTTAGTCCTTACAGCAACATTTCTTCAACTTGAACTATGATTTCGTGTTGTGGGCTTGCCTGCGACGGGTCGCTTTCTATCGACATCAGCACATTATTTAGAGAGTTGAATTAGAAATCATCAGTACCTTGAAGTCTGCATGCATCAATGGTAGGTTTCTCGCCTTCGACGTCAATTTACATCATTGGCTTTCGATCAAAGGACTCCTTGAAATGTTCGACATCGACCCATTCATTCACATCTCATGGATTGTACTGGGTACTTTGAGAACCATTGACATCACTGGTGTTCTCTCTCACACTTGTTAACAGTTTACATCATTGACTGGTAATCAAGTGGTTTCTACCATGTTCGACATCGGCTTATTTATTCGCATGGCTAGAATCGTACCAATTCGGGAAGTAGAGATGAAGACCCTGGATCTAGTTTCCACCATCCAGGCTGCGAGGAGTTTTGTATTCATTATATTGTAGACCAATTATAAACAGATGGCTGCGTCCATACTGTGTCTACACGAGTCTATGATTATGATGTATTATGAAATCATTCCTGTATCAGAAGTAGTTAGTCTGTTAGTTAAAGTTTTGATCTGAGTATGGGAATGCCTACCTCAGCGATGATATAATCTTATACATGTATTTTGTGTTGAAAATTGCAGGTTCTGACTCTCCACGAGATAATCCTTGAAATGATAAAGTACTTCACCCTTCCTAGATGATATAAAACCCTTATCTATTACAGGCTTCGCACTTTAGGGGGCAATCTGTTACACAAAAATTTGTCACCATGACTATTTGCAGTTAGTATGGCTCCATCAACAGTCATGCTATCCTCCTTGGTAAGCCTTATACCTCTGCTGTCCATGTCAAACTTCAAGAAAGAGAGAAAGTCATTTAAAAACATGTTTATCTCTGGGTACGCAGGTTCTCTCTACCTTACCTGCGTGTACGCACTCCAAGTTCATAATACCTGCGTACCTATACGCTATGTATGTAAAGGGGTAGGTGCGTACTCCTGTAAAGGTCAAAAGGCACGAGTTTCATCTTAAAAAAGTTACTTGTGGTCATTTCTAGAGCATTCTAGAAGCTTGTTTGACGTGTATTGAGCGCCTCCAGATGGTTCATGTATCCCTATGTAAGAGGAACTTATCCCATCAAGAGGGGAGCTGCCCATCCAAAGAGGGGCTTATCCCATTGATGGTGCACCTGATTAACTTCCTCTAGAACATTATAAATACAGGCATTTGGCCAGAGGAGGGGAGGTTGAAAGCTGAACATTCCAAAGGGTAGATGTTGCTGGAATTGGGACTTCCTTGTAGAAGCTTGTGAGGAGAGATTCCCATGCTTTCTTGTTTCATTTGGAAGTGGGTGAGCTTATCAAAGTAAAGGAAAACTCTTGCTGGACCCTGGGAGGAAGTTGCACAACACCAAGGCTCAGGTTGTAATGGTTTCTTTTGTTTCCTATTAATACAAATAAGTCCATTCTTCTCAACAATTTGTTATTAATGAGTTGTTTCATATACTCCTTGCTATGTATGTTAAATATGTTTTATTTTATGAGATATTCAGGTGTTATTTAATCGTTTTATTGTTAGTGAATGCAGGTTTCGAAGTGAAGGAGGAGCTCATCCGGATCGACGAGGCTAGACTACTACAAAAGCATTGGACTACAGGTAGGATCTAAGCACTTGATTTCTTGTATGGTAAATGCATGTTTAGAGAAGGATTGCTCTTAATTGTCTTGTTTGTCACTAGAAAGTCTTAGGCTTCTAGGGAGGTTGGTTTTGTCTGCAAGATTAACTCTTTCCGCATGACATGGTGATATTCACTCTTCAAGTCTCTTTGCAAAGTATCTCATACCACTTAAATTATCCATTAGATTGTCCATTCCCATTGGAAACTTATACTTGATTGTTTTTTTATTCAATGCTTTAGAGTTTGTACACATCTTACACTGCCCATATTTCTTCGATGTCATCAGACCTGATAACGTGCTCAGGCTCACAATCTCTCCATTAAAGCCCTTTGACAACAACTCACCAACTCGCTGATATAATTCCATGCTTTTCAATGTACTCATCTTGTGCAGTGATTGATTTGGCAATGTCACACCTAGAATCAAGTCCATCTCATGTGCAGTCTTCCTCTTTGGTGGCAATCCGTTTGGAAAGTCATTGCATGCTGTCTCTAGACTCGTCGAACAACCTTTCACTTTTGTAGGGATATTCTCAAGCAACCAAGGAATTTCGATGATTTTCAGGGCAAAAACATCGCCTCTTTAGAGATTTGGATCTTGATAGTATAAGATATTTGTCAAATATTTTATAGTAGGTCCTTGGAACTTGTTTTAAACCATAAAGAGATGTAATCAACCCAAATACCAAATGTTCCTTAACTTGTAACCTGGAACCCCTCTGTGTAGTGTACCAAGTACCCTTTCTACTCCATTGAGGTTATGGGTATAATCTTTGGCTTTGCCGATTCAGCCGGCTTGCCAAAGGGTACAATTCCAGCAAATGCCCAAGAATTACTTGACAAGGTGCCGAGGGGTTTAACCTCAGGCCAAAGGACCAATGGGTCATGGACTCTCGACTGAATCGTCGATGGCAAGTCGTTTACTCAAAATTTCAAGGGGTTGTCTTTTGGGCAGAACTCTGGTGCCAATAGGTTTCCTCTTGAACCAAATGCTGAGATCGATAGGTCAACTCTCGGTTGAAACGCTGAAGTGATGAGGTATTCTCTAAGTTGAAATGTTGACATGGGGGAAACACTCTCAGCTAGATCGCCGAATGCTAACATGGGGGAAACTACTCTCAGCTAGATCGCCGAATGCTGACATAGGGGAACTACTCTCAGCCAGATCGCCTATCAGCTGAGAATCTTGGCTTCAAACTACTGACAAAAGGAGAACGCTTATTTATAAGGTCGATGGACATTTGGAAAATCATCGTTGGGGATAATTAATGCACAACTTCGATGCGGGGATGAGATAACGAGTCTCCGTTGGATATGGAATCGGGCAAAATTCATTGAGGAAGAAATTGTTAGGCATTGTGGCATAGCTCGCACCCGATCATTGATCAGATAAATATTTGTGGCCCTAAACACCGATGTACATTCTGGTAAAGCACCGATGAACATGGGTTAACAATTCGCTGATAAGGGATCTCTTTGAGCGCCAATTTTTGAAGGGAAACCTTAGGATTGAGCTGTGAACCCAAAGCCCGATTGACTGATTATTTGACACCTCAGTTAACCTATGGTGATGATAGGTCGTGCCTAAAAGCTCTCGATCCTGATTTCCTCTTATCCTTTGACGTGGGCACCTGTCTTAATCAAATAGTGGCTACAACGATCCACAATTCTATGTATTGGGACACTTCTATCACTAGTTACTGTCACTTAGTGAGCTTGCTTTGTAAGGATATCGTGAGAGCTCATTGCAAGTGTGGAATTATGAACATATATTTATATATTGGAGTGGAAAGATCAAGTAGCTGATAAACCTATGGTGATTACAATGCCATCTGCTTACATCATGCCCTGCCCTCCCCCCGGGCCTAACTTCACCATTCATCTGATACATCTTATCATTCTTACTCATTTACTAAGTTTGTAACCTTAACAATTCAAGGAGCAGGTTTCATTTTTCATTACACACACCTTTATATACCATACGAGGAATATACATGTTTCGGTCCTCGAGGGGTTCTCAAACAACAAGGCTTGAAGTCATTACAAAGATATACTCATTATGATCTCAAACATGTCACCAGCTAGAATTGAACCTGGGTGGGGAGGATAAAAACATTTCTCCCAACCACCCGAGCTACATCCAATTGACACACACAATCTCCTTTTTATAAAGAGTAAGGGATGCATCTAAGCTCATGTCATTGCTTTTACATCAATACCTATAGCAGTCATGAAAAAAAATTGAAGAGATATAATTCCATTCTCCATTATACCTGGTAGACTTCCCTGGTCAGTCAGAGCTGTCCAAAATGGCTACAGTCCAAAATGAAGCCTGAGGTTTCAACTTATTGAACTGATAGCCCATAGCTATCATTCCAGTGCAAATACTCAGAGTGGATTTGTATTTCATAAGTGGCTTAATATGAATTTTGTTTCAGGTGCTCTGTGAAGACTAAAATGCGTTAGTCGTCTTTACAAACTAGGGGATCTTTCTTCAGTTCTCTTGCTTTTCCAGAAGGAAAGATGGAACTCCATTGCCCTGTATGCAGTCCTATGGATGGCTTCATTATTCAACATGGAACACATCCAACATCTCATGAGTTTGTCCTATAGAATTGGGAACATCAATTCTAATAAGTCCATTAGCCACTAAAGTTGTTCCCATGGACTTCAGTTGATTCAAATGGTAAATAAACCAGGCTTGTTGGCCACTGAAACTGAGATCGTTGTTCCTACTTAAGCCCCTCAGCACAAACAATATAATGAACTAATCATTGAGTCATACACATACAGCTCTTCAAGCCGTCACAACTCAACCTACAGATGGAAGATTACATTTTCAAAGCCAAATGACCAAGGCAAGGCATAAAACTCTATAGAAGTGCATTCCTCAAGGCCCCTTGTAACCATCTCCACGCTCGGAGTTCTGCTCCCTCTAGGAGCCATTAAAGCTAGCTAGTTATTCTCATAGAACACAAACAATACTCATTCTATTTTACCATATATCTCAACATGCCATTACTTATACTTGCATATAAAGACACATTACTTGATGTGATTGCTAATCTGGATATTGATGTTGGGCTAATAAAGAAATTGAAGTAAAATTGCTCTAAAGCATAGAACATACCATTGTTGCCTAAATAACAATAAAGAACTAAAAGATTAGTTTAAATCTAAGTGTCTAGCTAATAAAATATATAAAATGAGGTGCAAGTACAACAGTGAGAGGAGTAGTAGTCTTCATTCGCATGCCAATCAAAATGCATAGGAGTGGTGACGTGAAGGGTTTTGATTTTTGTCTTGTTTGCTTCATGTTTTTAGAGTTGTGATGTAAACGTACATTGTAGAAAGCCCTTTCATTCAAGTCTAGTCTTGCTTAGCGAATGGTGACCCTAAAAAACATGGCCAACATTCATTGGATTGCATCTGTTCATGTTGTCAAAGGGATCTTTCCTTTAAGGAATGCCTTGTTGAAAGTGAATGAGGCAAGAAGCAACATCTTAAAGGAAATGCTTGCATCCTAAATTTTTTGCATCCTTTTGTGCTATTTATTTTTGTCATTATTGAGTGATTGATATTTTAGACCTCAAAAAAAGCATAAAATAGGTTTTATATTTATATATATGTTGAATAACTTGCTATGATTGAAATTTTTGTTTTGATGTCCTTGCATATTGTTTGAACAAATTAGTTCAAAATGGGAAAGCGAAAGAAATGGCAATATATCATGGATCTTGAGGTGCAAGACCTCAAAGGCAAAATGACTTTCTCTAGTAAAGACTTGGTTTGGACAGAAATAAATACAAAAAACAATGGTATTGATTGTGTTGATGTAATCCTGTTACGACGAGTTTCTGACTTTATCAAAGGAGAGGAAGAAAATCCTATTGCTCCATGTAAATTCGTACGAAAAACAAAGGGTAAACCAAAAGAAAGATCTACTGCTACATTGCAATATGATATGTGAGGATTTAAAATATATATTGTTTAGATCTTTTGAAACCACGGTTATCTTTCTTTGTATGTACTAAAAATTTAAATTTTTGGTTTAGTTATCATTGTTTATTTGGCCCAGAGAACAAAAGAGGAAATCTTTCAACTAAACGTAGGACCTCATTTGTGCAGAAGAGGGGTTGCCAATGCCACTTTATTGTGAAAGTTATGCATGAAATTCCTGATAGAGAAATATTAACTTTCAATATGTATAAAAATGAAGATGGGGAAGGTTGGGCTTGTCATGGTCAATGTGACACTTCAGGTGAGACACCAGGGCCTTACTTAGGCCAAACCTTTCGAGGGACATTGTTGCATATGTAGAGAGTTGTTTCTTTTTGGGAGTGCCTATTGATGTAGTGTATAGAACCAACATTAAGAGACATGTTGACATTGATGTGGCAGCTCGAGATAGAGATTTCTTCTTATGTAGGAAAGATATTGTAAACATTTATAATAGGTTGGCGAAGGGAAATTATCAACTTCACAAAAAGGATGAAATGACTGTAAACCTTTGGTATCAAAAGCATCGGGAAGATTTTTTCTTTTACCAAAAGCCTAATGGTGTGGAGGTCCCTTTTATAATAGGTATTCAAACAAAGTGGATGTTGCAGATAATGGTCAAGCTATCGCACAATAGCTTAATAGCCATGGATTCAACATTTAACACAAACAAATATGGGGTAAGTCAGATGCCAATGATTTATTGAATATATTTATTTAAGTTGTATCCATTCAAAATGATTAATGACTTGTATTTGAATTTATGTAATGTTGAAAATGGAAGTATCAATTGTATACACTCGTGGCATTTGATGAACAACAAAACGGGGTGGCTGTTGCATGGGTCGTGGCATCATGAAACACATCATATGATATTGCAATATGGCTGGAGCATCTCATGCGCAAGTGTTTCCAAAGCCGTCCTAATTGGAAAGTCAATGCTTTCATGGTTGATGATGCACTAGCTGAAATCAGTTGCTTGAGGTAACTTTAACATTGTCATGATATAACCAAACTTGCATTTTTTCTAAAAATACCACACTAAAATGCATTGAATATGGCAGGAGGATCACAGGTTGTGATGTGATCTTATGCGTTTGGCATGTACGGAGGGCTTGGTTGAAAAATGTCAATCGGTTGGAAAATATTTCCATAAAAGCCAAAGAGATGTTCAGTGAGTTAGGTTTCATCATGAAACACACTCTCAATTATGAAGTGGAAGATGCAATCAATCAATTTTTTATCAAGTTTGTAGATGAAGAGAAGTTCTTAGACTATTTCAACAAGAATTGGGTCACTAGAGATAAGATTCGTAAGTAAACATTTTTTCATATTATATGCATTTTTTTCTTTTATAAAGGTGATATAGTGAGACTGACATCGTTCTATTTGCGATTAGGTATGTGGGTGAAAGGTTGTCGGGAGTTTCCTCATGCAAATCAGGAGACCAATAATGCTGTTGAGTCATACCATTGTTACCTAAAAACAACATTTCTATCTGATAGAAGGAAAAAATATGCCCGGAGGATGGATTGGTTATTGCATATGCTACTAACAATAGTTGAACCTTGTTATCGATTCAAGGAAATCTTAAAAGAAGAAGGATTCCTAAACAACTACAAGAGAGAAAAGCAGCTAGAATCATCAGTGGAACGAGCAAGAAAAATTATGGATACTGATTGTCGTCCTCATGAGAACATAACCCGTGCTTATTGGGTGAGAAGTCAGACAGATCAAGGCAAAAAATACCTTGTCACCTGGTATCATAAGGATTTTATAACGTGTGAATGTCCATGGTCTATCCGTGTAAACATTTGCAAGCATGCCATAAAGGTTAATTGGTTGTATTTCCAATCAGATAATTCAAATCCATTGCTTCATCAGCATGCAGAGGATAACATATGCAATGACCCACCTAAGATCAATATAGAGCCTCAAAACCATGATGAAGATGTCGATGCTACTCTTATGGCCACAAACGTTGTTGATGCAGATGCTGAGGCACTTCATTTGGCAAGGGAGGAGTTGTTTAGCTATACACATCTCATTTTAGATAACCCTCCTACTACTTTGGCGAAGACAATCCAGTTGACTGATATGCTTAAAAAAATGTTGGATGAAGCCAATAATTTGCACGTTACCGATTTTGACTTCACACCTGGATTGGAATCTCTTGATCCATCTTTGAAGAGGAATAAGAGTTTCTTTAGCCCCATAAAGAAAAGAAGAAGCAACAGAAAAAACAATGGTTTGGAAATTCATTTAAATGTTGATCCATCAGAATATGAACCATTTGAGTTTCGACACCTCAATAAGTGAGGATGTCATCGATCAAATAATGCCGTCTCTATGGTTCCAGGTTAGTTTCATGTGTTGAATAGAGTCATGATTTTAGATTTAAGTATTTAATCATCACTATTCTTTAACATGTGGTATGTTTCTTTTTACAACAATGCAACAATCCCCAACCATGGCGATAACCCAATACCAAAGGGAGATGCAAGACCATCCAACCTTACTTGCCATGCTAGGTACATTTGACACTCTTTCATTGTGTGTGCACATATACCTTGATGCTCTAGAAAATTTCTTTGCGATAACATTTGGCATTTTTCTAGGTAACTATAGAATAAGTGGAGAAGCATCATCTTCTACCATGACTGATCATCTATAGAAGGACTTCAACTCTAGTGGGAATCAATGATGTATGCACAAAGAATAGATATGCTAGGTTATTATGGCGTCGTTAGGTGGCCCTCTATCATATGATAAGTATATTTATGTTTTCCCATTGTTATGTTGTTATAAAAATACCTTTTTCATAATCTGTTCATGGACATAATCTGTTCTCTTAAAGTTCATGAAACTTTGTGTTTTGACATGGAATGTTGGGTTGTTTCAGAAGGCTCTAGGTACATTGAGAACATGGGTGCCTGCAAAATTTGAGGAAATTTTGAGCCTTCATTAGTGCAATATTAAAAATATGGGTGCTTGATGAGCACTGAGGAATGTTTGCGCCCTCATCAGTGCAAAAGTAAAAGTTCAATTATATGCCACTACTCTCCTGCAGTTTCATGAAATTTTGAACTTTGACATGGAATGTCGAGTTAATTCACATGGCTCTGTAATTGTTCAACAAATTGAATTGTTGGTTCTTTTTATTGCAATGTTTCTGTATTTTCTCACGTAATTGGTCTAATATTGCAGACTAAGCTGTAACAATGCTGTATACACACCACAATTTGGGATTGAATTAGTGTTTTGGACATCAATCTAAATTGTTCTTCAAATACATTCTCAAGTGTTAGATCTGTTATATGATCAAAACAAATCTAATTTTATTTACATTGTTCATATTTAAGAAAGAAGCTCTTGGGTTCATAGCATCTTGACGTGCAGTTTTCTGAACCTGTTGCTTTTGAACCAAGTCAACCTGAAACGTGCATTCTTAGTTATTCTAATGCTTCAATTATGAACTTTGTTACCAATGACACAACCAACTTTTCCATGAGTTCTAAAAACATGAAGCAAACAAGACACAAATCAAGCCCCTTATTTGGAATTTTGAAGCCTGATTTGGTATTTTTGAAGAAGATTACAAACTTGCCCATGCCCAGGTTTGATACCACTTGAAAGCTTGGTATTGCATATTCAAGTGTCAATATTTGATACATTGGATGCTTGTGTGAATTTATTGTCTTTCCATCATGGATCTGCATATCATATCTTTGTTTAGATGGACATAATGAATCACTTCTAGAGGCTATAGTTTCTTTTTTCTCCTTGTAAACAAATAAACCCTTACATCCATACCAACCAATACATTATGCATCCTGTCCATACTCTATAACCTTCAATGCTTACATAAATACAAGTTTGTAGTTTTATAAAGTACACAAATAAAAGATATGTCCATACCAACCAACACATTTGTCTCCTTTACATAAGAAATCATGGTGTTTTCCATGCTTTTGATGCCTTCCTCCTGTCATTGGTGTTGTAGATGATCCATCCTCTTGTCAATTAATGACTTGAACCACTAACTTGACACTACTTCATTGCGCACTATGACATTTTTATCTAACTTCTTTGGAAAATGAGGAACTGATGTGATTCATCTTAATGCAAAAATTTATAAGATTCGACAAACCCCTGTTCAGCATTGAAATTGATGATAGCATTCCATGTTATTAATTATCAATGTGTCTAATATTTTCATCCACATCTATGTAGATTTATATCAGAAAAACATTATAATCATGATTATTTAGGGATTGCATTAAGACCAGACCTTAAATGGAAGATAAAGCTCATCTTTTGCATGAAGATAGCGGGTTGTTGTTGTGCACAGTGCCTACTGTTTAGTCAAGGTGGAAAAGGCTTAGTCTTGTTGGGCTGAGCCAGGTGTAATATTTGTGAGCATGAAGTAGACATCATAGGTGAGGACTTGAATGGGATAAATTCAGAAACTGAGTCCAATGGACAAACAAATAAAAATACCTCTCCCAATATTGTAGAAACTATGAGGAGCTTGACAATAGAACTTCAAATATGCAGAGTAGATAATGAAATGTTGATCAAATCTTAGGAAGAACAGAACCAGTTGAAGGCTTCCATGCTGCAAAGTTTGATAGACATACAAAGACAAATGCATTATGGACAGAATTCAAACAATCATGCTAGTAGGACTAGGGATAGCTCAGGAGTCATACCAGATTACCTTCTACTTCGTAAGGGGTAAAGATATGCAATCTTCAGCTATAAGCAGATGAACTGAATCTAAACTGCGGTGATTGAAATTTTGTAAGGAGCAACTGTGGACCTTCTGAGGTATAGTGAGAACGGGTTTCCTAAAAAGCATGGAGCTATGGTTGAACATAATACACTCAGATAATCGAATTATTGTATATTTCAGTGATAACAATCCACAATTGGAGCATCCATAACAAAATAAGATATATACCTCTATGTATATATCAGATTTCAATGATCTGAAATCTGGTGACAACTTAACAAAATTCGATTTGTAAGTAGAAGTACTTTGCAGTGAGTATAAATCCTTGAAAGGTTTAGTGATCATCCTTGGTTTCCAGGTTTGACTATAGAAATTTGAATGTTGGAAATGATGAAGGGAGAATGAAACTAGATTCTAGAATTGTAGCAAAGTGTGTTCTCCATCTTAAGATCTTGGTGACAAAATTGCTGCATAGGATCTAAGTCTAAGCTGGTTAGATCCATATTCTATAGCAATTGTATGGTTTGTTTGATTGTAATTCTGGAAATGAAAAACCCTTTTTTCCTGTAAAAAAACTAACTAAAAGTTATGATTTATGTAAGCAATTTTAGCCTTTTGATATCTATGGAAAGAAGTTTCATTACATAAGTGATCAAACTGAAATTAGTCAGTCTTTTTCCTGTGATAAAAAAAGAGTAAATAGCAGGATAAAATCTAGGTTGTATAACCTAAACCTTCGAGTTGTAAAAAATTGCACATATATCCCTTTTAAGCAATTGACTTGAACCAAATGAAGAAAATAATTAAGTTTACATTCTAGAAGGTAGTTGATTTCATATAACATAACAAGACAACTTAGGAATATATCCAATCATAGTCTTGGGGATAAATAAAAGGTATATATGATACACTATGATCCATGCTTTAATCATAACGTTACACTGATCTAGTAGATGTTTTAAGATGTTTATAAATATATCTTGAGTTCAAGAAACTATCCATGTTACTTGATAAGGGGTAAAAAGGATGGAGTTATGGTTGAACATAACTGGGATTTAATACACTCAAAAAATCGAATTGGAGTATATTTCAGTGATACCATGTGTCGCAATCAACTGATATAGAGTCTATAGGAAAAATCACAATTCCAGCGTGCATAACCAAAACAAAATTCGAAGATACCGAGCTCTATGTATATACAGTTGCAGAAGTATCCTTGTGGGCAATCATTCAATGATCTGAAATCTGGTGACAACTTAGCAAAAACCGATTTGTAAATAAAAGTAGTCTGCAGTGAGTATAAATCCTTGAAAGGTTAATGAGACATACCAAGCAACTAAGAAGAGCATTCAAATCCATATTAGGTTGTGGGGATGGGTTAAGAAAACAATTGACAGTGTATACAATATGGAAGGGAAGGAATGGAAGTGGAAATAAAATTGGAACAATAAAAAGCGCATCGATGGCTAAAAACAATAATTAACAAAGAGAAAGAAGATACAATCCTTTTTTCATTGAACAACAAAACTTTTTTCATATTTACAACTGTTAAGATGCATGTTACAAAAAGTGAGAGTTAATAGAACTGTTAACACACATATCGAAAAATTAAGCTTTACAAAGTAATTGAAGGTATTAGATCTGCTTGATACCGAGAAAGATATTGTCCATCGAAATTGTGAAGGTTCCCTTTAGTGAAAATGCACGTAACATGAAAATAGTTGCAGAGATGTTTTGTTTATATTCTGCAAAGGATATTTGCAGAAGACTTGGAAAGAAGATTTGAAGGTGGTCTTTTGGAAAGATGCAATCTAGCTTTCCATCTGCATCTTTTATTGTACATTGTAGACTGTGTCTATAAGAAAATAGACTTTTTTCACCGCAATTTGTACAATAAAGCATGTTATTGACTTGACAATCCGAAGTTCTAATCAACTGTTTACACTCGCTGCAGAATGGCTTGTATGGCGGGAATAATAGATCAGCTCATTTGAGAACCCCAATAATCTGCTACAGTTCAATTGGGAATACACATATTTTTGTGGTTTATAGTAGAAGAATAACATAAGGAAAAGAAAAAATAGTAAGAGAAAAAGAAAATAGTTCAAGAAGAAATAGAGAAATGCTTATAAAAAGTTCAAATGCATCTCAAAACTTTGTTGAGCATTTGCTTTTGGTATATTTTATAAATGAGTAGTAGTTGAAAAACAATTGAAAACTTTCCTGGAGCTTTGTTTTGGCAAGAGTGTGTAGATAAGATTTTGTTAATTCATCATTAAGTGGCTCAAAGAATCTTGATAAACATGTATGTATGGTATGCAAATTTCCCGTGACTCCTTTCATCACTGATCAACAACTAATGAACAAATCACATAGCATATCAATATCTCTGCCGCTTCAACACTGGCAATGGGCCTGTCACTTTTGGATTAGTGCATGCAAATCTGAGGGGAATGTCCCTAATATATCCTGTTGATCCAAACTTTATAAATATGCTATTTGAACGCTTCAAACCAGCAAGTAAAATACATAGATCTGCAAATAAAACTTGCAGATCAGTGAACTAATTCTTGAAATCTGCAAATGAATCTTCGAAATCAGTAGTCAAGGGTATCTATTTATGTGATTGACCGAGACCTTGTCCTTGTGAGTGAGAAAAGAGGGTAGGAAAGAAGAAAATAAATAAGGGAGTTGTGAATCGAATCTTGCTGATTTATGAATATTAAATCTGAAAGTTTCATTTACAGAGAATATCCTATAAGGGGATTTTTAGCAATTAAACCACTTGAATAAACCAACAACATGTCTTCAATTAATCAGAGCTGTTACAAACATGGTATGAACAAATCTTGGATCTAACTATTGCTCAAAAGAACCTAAGGGGACATGAGATAAATGTCACAAATTAATTCCTTTTAGTGACCTACAAGAGTAGCTTAACCACAACCATTAACTCAGAAATAAGATGAGGAGAAAGTTGTGATTTTTCTGAAGAATAGTGAAGGACATTGGGAATTGATTATTAAACTACCATTCTTCTTTTTCTCTTATAGCTTAAGGTGATACCAAACTTTCCAAGCATAGAAGTTCTAACAATAGCACTTACCTTCCGAAACGATCGGTAATAGAGCAGTGCTCAACTGTATAACGTTAGCTCTACATCTGCATGATAATTAGCGAATGTATGCTACTCTTCTTCTTTGTAGAACACGCTGAATCTGAATTGAAGAATACAATAGAAATTTTAAGAATAGCATTGGACATTAGGATTGTGCCATTCCTCTTAAGACTGAATCCCATTTTAGGCAGAGTTTATCCTCAAAATATCTATCTGAAAAGAAGCAATGATTTTTAATATGAAATCATGCAATTGTAAGCATCATATCTTATCAGAGTTAGAGGGAGGTTGAGAAGACTTACATTTTTCATGAAATTATGATATTATGCCTTTTATCATGCATGCAAGTACTATTGATAGTGCTTCTATTGATTGAAGATAGTGAAATTTCAGTACATGGTAAACACTAACCAAACCTGCAACTAAGAACACTTAGAAAACTGAAAAGCTATAAGAAATTTTTGGAACTGCTTCTTTATGCAAGATCTGAAAACATTTAAGCTAACCAAAAGGTTTTGAACAACAAAGAAAACAACAGAACTTAGAAAAACATCTTTGTTTTCTTTATTAACTCCAGAAAGAAAACCAAACAAAGTGGATCCGCTCTTTCGTAAACTGAATGAATAACAAAAGTAGAGGGACACTACTATTATTGCACCATCCTAATTAACTTAATTCAACCCTAATTCACTTCTAGGAAAGTGTGCCCAAGGTGCTTTCAGAAGTTTCCTAGAATAGAGAGCCTCACTCCTAGACTAATGCACACTAGTCTAAAATTGGAAACCTCATCTACCATGCACTTTTCCTATAAATTGATAACAACAATTAAAGGATAGAAACAGTGCCTAAAACAAGGATGTCTATATTTTCACTATAAGATATGAGACAAATTGAAGAGGGAGCATGCATAAACCTCATTGACATACCATTCTAGATTTCCCACCCCAAGTAGACAATTATCTATTATCTATTGGATGAGGAGGACACATAGGTAAAGAAAACTTTCATCACTGATCAACAACCAACGAACAAATCACATAGCATATCAATATCTCTCCAGAAACAAAGATCTGAGAAGGTGTTTGGAAGAATTAGACAACATCATAATGTATTGATGATAACCACAAAATCATGAACCAGTTACTTTTCTCAAAATACATTTGTCCATGTACATGGAATATATTACATTTATCCATAAATTTGTCTCCCATACAACCAACTGTAATCATTGCATGTTGGGGAAAAATAAAACATTAATAGGTTCTTCTTTAATGAAAGAACAATGATATGATAGACCCCAGAAAAATGATAACAACAACCCATTCGCACATTGGGGATTTATATTGATGGTGATCAATGATTTATGTTGTAGTGGATGGTGATCCTATGTCATATTTGGCATCTACATATGTGCTTAAAAATGCTCTCGACATTATATCAGTGGACATATTTTCAATATCTGCAGAGTGATTGATGGTAAAATGTTGAAATTGACAACTCCAATTTATTGTTTCCTCATGAAGAGGTTTTAAATTGTCCTTCCGAACCCGATAGATGACTTTCATCTGATTACACATCAACTCCGAGTTGGTGAAGACTTCAATATCATTGACATCATGTTGTTTTTCCTCTTTTAACCCTTCAACAAGGGCAATGTAATATGCCTCATTGTTTGTCGTCATTCCAGGCACTTCTCTCTTTCCATGAAATAAATGATTTGTTGCCATATTGTAAAGGACGAATTTAATAACTGCTCGACCTGGATTTGGAAAGCAAGACACTTCAATGCATAAACGCCACTTTTGCACCATTTTTTACACTTCAAAAACCTGAAAAATAAATAACAATAAATTCATGTTAAACAAGTAGACAATTATCTATTTCCTAATACTCAACATGTTTTTCAATCATATATAATTAAAAAAAGCAAATAATTTGTGTTCATTTACATTGCAACACTTTTAATACTGGCAACTATTCTGCAAAAAACACATTTAGCAATCACCACTTTATATAGATGAAATGCTCATTATAGGACCCAAATACATCTATGAGTTTTAAAATAAATGATACTCAAGGAAGTGAATATTGTATGCAGTTCCCTTATTTTTGGATGTGTGAATAGGAATAATTTTGATCATAGACTAATTCACATCATTCTTTGGTGTGTCTGTTGATAGTAAGTACAGATTCCATTATTTTGGGATGTGTGAATAGATTAATTCAGATCACAGTGAACATATTGCTTCATTATTCTCAAACATTTCTGTATATTAGTCCCCTCACAAAGGTACCATTACACTAAAGGGGGGAGAATTATAGTGTATTATGGTGTGTCATAAATACCATCTTGTACAACATCATCATTTCCCAACATTCTTATTTTTGAACCCTTGAGGCTTCTTATAAAATTGTTTTGCCCATTACCGTGTTTCAATGGTTGGAAGCTTTACTGATTCAGTTTCCTTGTTCCCAATATTTGATAGCAGAGAGTTTCAATTTCTGTGTGTTCCTATGAATTTCATGGAGAAGGATTGTTAGACCAGATTAGTTAGGTTGAGTGGCCTGTATAGAGGTGATTGTAGAGAAGTTGCACTCAGAATTGCATTGAACACAAAAACTAAAACTCAAAGACTTGATTGGCATACTGAACAGCAAAGGTACATCTTGTTATTCCATTTCCCACTAACTGTTGTGCAAGCTACACTGAAGACAAAGATCATATTTTCACCTAACGATTGAAAGTGCACTAACATGCCTGAAAGTTACAAAAGATGTTCTTTTTTCGAAACAGCTAATTCCGACTTGGCAAAACTGGGTGCTTAAATTTAATTTCATGCTTATTTGGAAATGTATTTATTGTGGCGAGAGAGGTAGGCACTGATTAATTAGCAATTTTTGATATCATTGTCCAGTGGTTACAATTCTCTTTATAGGAGCATTCTTTATATTGCTCACAATTTTTTGATGATTATGATCAACTGTTACAATGTTTCTCATAAAAGGACTTTCCAAATTGCCCTTTTGTAAAAGTTGCAATTGTATCCTATGTTATACTCTACTTACATCACAATTCTAGTCTCTTACTTAGGCGTGGCTTCAAGTGTGATGAAGCCTAGATAAACCTGTGATGTGGCTTGAAATTCCTTGGTTGCTTAAGAATATCCCTGCAAAAGTGAAAGGTTGTTCGACGAGTATAGAGACAGCATGCAATGACTTCCCGAATGGATTGCCACCAAAGAGGAAGATTGCACATGAGATGGACTTGATTCTAGGTGTGACATTGCCAAATCAAGCACTGCACAAGATGAGTACACTGAAAAGCATGGAATTATATCCGCAAGTTGGTGAGTTGTTGTCAAAGGGCTTTAATGGAGATATTGTGAGCCTGAGCACATTATCAGGTCTGATGACATCGAAGAAAGATGGGCAGTGTAAGATGTGTACAAACTCTAAAGCATTGAATAAAACAACAATCAAGTATAAGTTTCCAACGAGAATGGGAAATCTAATGGATAATTTGAGTGGTATGAGATACTTTGCAAAGAGACTTGAAGAGTGAATATCACCAAATCAAGATCAACGAGGGCAACAAGTGGAGCTATGCATTCTAGACCAAAGGCAATTTGTACGAGTGACTAGTTTTTTCGTTTGAATTGACGAACACCACACTGTCATGTGATTAGGCCCTAGTAAGTTTGTAGCTCTTGATTTAGAAGATATTTTGATTTTCAACAACTACATAGTGGAACAATATTCGACATTGGTGTATGAAGAGCGAAGAAAGGATAAGTTGTGCATCAAATTGAAGTGTCAGTGCTTCAAGGAGTTAGTTTACCTTGGTTTCATGGTGCCGAAGGATTGATTGTGCATGGATCCAAAGAAAGTGAAGGAAATATCAGAATGACCTACACCTGCAGCATTATAGAGGCTAAGAGTTTAAATTTTAGCAAATGTTTATAGGAAGTTCAATGACAATGACAAAATGTATGAAGGCGCAAGGATTCCAATTGAGCTCATAGGCACAACAAAGCTTTGATAGGTTAAGCAAAATATTACAAGGAATTTGTGTAAGCATTACCCCATTTCAGCAAGATTTTGTAGGAGGATTATGATGCAAGCACGATAGTTGTTGGCACGATATTAAGGCAAGAAGGGAAACCAATAGCATTGTTGAATGAACCTGAATGACGTGCAACACAACTATTCAACTTATGATATTGAATTTTATCCTAATTTGCAAGCACTAAAGAATTATAGGCAATATTTATTGCTATGAGAGTTTGTACTATACATAGACCATTAGGGATTGAAGCTTGTCAAGAAACATGTGTTGTAAAGATATCGGAAATAGATCAAATTTTTGAAATTACATATTTGTGATGAAGCACAAGTCTGAGAAGAAGAACAAAGCCATAGATGTGTTTCATAAGACAGTGTTGATGTTGGCAACAACGAAGAATGAGACAATTAGCTTCAAGAAAATAAGGACTTGTTCAAGTGTGAAAAAGACTTTGGAGAGGTTGCAAACATGTGCAATTGGATTGGCTCATCAAAGGGAGGTGTTTGCTTAGGAAGAAGCAATTATGCATACCAAAAAGTTTGATATGTGAAAATCTGATGAGAAAGTTGCACAATGATAGATAATAAACTAGAACACCTTGAGCATGATAAACCACAAATCTGACTAGAAGAAATATATTATTGATCTAATATGAAAGCGGTTGGAAAATTAGTGGTATGGTGCAAAATCTCTCAAATGGTGAAGGGAGTTAGTCAAAATACAAGATTGTATACACCATTGTCAATTCCAAATGTGTCTTGAGAGGACATATCAATGGAGTTCATTCTTGGAGTATTGAGAACATAACACAAATTTGATGCAATATTTGTTATGGCTGATAGGTTCTCTAGGATAGCACATTTCTTACCATACAAGAAGATCAATGATGTAATATATCGAGTGAAGATATTTTTCAAGGAGGTGGTGTAATTGCATGGATTGTCAAAGACGACCACATCCAAAGATGCAAGGTTTCTTAGTCACTTTTGGAAGATGTTGTGAAAGAATATAGTAATAAAGATACAATACAATTCGTCTTGACGCCCTCATATAGATGGAAAATCCAAAGCCTTGGAAATATTCTGACGCACTTAGCTAGAGACTAGCCAAAATGATGGAATCAAGTTTTGGTGCAAGCTCAATTCACATTTAACAATTATGTGAATAGGTCGACAATATTTGTACTTTCAATATTGTGTATGGAGAAAGAGAAGATGAAAGAACATATAAGGGAATGGGAGAACACCAAATTAGCTGAAAACGTGCGAGAAGGTGGAAGAATACCTAACCGATAAGTCTCTAAGGCTATAAGCCTATTAATCTCCTGCAAGTTCTAGATCAATAATCTATTATTATCTAACCTGTATTAAAGTTAATTCTAATATGCTCCAGCCTACAGGCAATTATCTATGAAAGTTTCCTCTAGGGAGACTGCAGGGGAGCTGCTTCCGTGAGAAGAAGGGCTTTGAAGATGACAATTGGCAGATGTCTGGATGGGTTGCCCTTGGATGGATTTGATTATGGATCCATCCTCAGGCAATGCTGTGAATTGCTTGTTGGATATGTGCAGATTCCTGTGAGTGTTGTAAGGCCTCTTCTGCTCGATGGATTTGAAATCATGGTTCCCATGGCCACCATCGAGGGCTGCCTGGTGGCTAGCACCAACAGAGGCTATAAGTCCATTCATATGTCTGGGGGTGCTACAAGCGTTCTTCTTAGAGATGGCATGACCAGGGCTCCTGTTGTTCGATTCCCCACTGCTAGGAGAGCCGCAGAACTCAAGTTTTAATTGGAACATCCCAATAACTACAAAAGCTTGTCTCTCATCTTCAACAGGTATGGTGATACAAATTATTTTTTTTTCTTTTCGATCACATGCGTACACAATCTAATAATTTTATCGCTCCAAAATCCCTTAATGATATGTTGTGATATGCTATTATCAATCTATCAATCATTTAAGAGAATCAGATTGTTGTATACCAATCTTTTGAGTAGTGATGTGATGTTCTTGTGTATGTAATAACAACACCAATAGATTTGCCAGGCTGCAAGGAATCAAGTGTGCAATTGCAGGAAGGAATCTGTACATGAGGTTTTGTTGTTCCACTGGAGATGCCATGGGGATGAATATGGTGTCCAAGGGTGTGCAGAATGTTTTAGATTTCCTTTAGAAAGAGTTTCCTGATATGGATGTTATTAGTGTTTCTAGTGATTCTCTCTAAGCCATGCAAATCTTAACAATTCTGATTGGAATTTGGGTTTTGGATCATCCTAATTTCACTAGTTCTGTGGAATCTTGCATCACTATGCATTCTTTGGTCGCCTTTTTTTCATTGTGTCGTTGAAAGTTTTGTTTAATATAATGTTTTCGTCCCGTCATCAGGTAATTTCTGTGCAGACAAAAAGCCCGCAGCTGTAAACTGGATTGAAGGGCGTGGGAAACAGTGGTGTGTGAGGCTATCATCACTGAGGCAGTTGTTAGCAAGGTCTTGAAAACCACTGTTCCAGCTTTGTTAGAATTGAACATGCTCAAGAACTTAACTGGATCTGCACTGGCTGGTGCCATGGGCAGCTTCAATGCCCATGCATCCAATATCGTCTCTGCTGTGTTTATTGCAACAGGCCAAGATCCTGCCCAGAACATTGAGAGATCTCATTGCATTACAATGATGGAGGCATCTAATGGTGGCAAGGATTAGCGTGAAAATTTCATGCAACGATGGAAATTAAACCCTGAAAAAACCATGCAAGCTGAGGGATACTTTACTGAGAGGATGCTAACAGGTTCACCGAAGAGTACCTGGGTGGCGAGCTGCAGAGTGGAATCGCAGAGCGGGAAGCGCCGAGTCGAAGAGGAATGTGAGTGAGCAGCGCGCGGGTGACCATTTCCTCAATTCGAATTGGAACCGGCAATAATACTCAGCGGCTGCAATTCCAGCTCATCCCCGATCTATCAGGGGATGTCAGGCCCTCCAGCTGCGATCAGACTTTCTATTAGGGAATGGCAGGGAATGTCAGGATTGCTAGGGGAGGGTGGTGGAGAAGGAGGGTGGCGGAGCTAGGGGATGGTGGCGGAGGGATTGCCGGTGGCTGGAGCCGGACGATTTTCCAGGCGGTGATGGAAAACTGGCCACTCTACTGCCTAGGTAGACTACTCCCTTTTAATGACGTTGATAGTTTTGGAAAATTTTAACTGTATTTTACGAAAAAATCACAGGGTTGGGTGAAATTACATCCCTACTGTCGATGATGGCAACGTGTTTTCTGTATTTCCATTTTGAATACAGGGTGACAGGTGAAGCTGAAGGGCATGCGCAGTAGAGGAAAGCGCGACTTGCAATGTCAAGGTAGCTTTGTTGCAAGTGGCATGAAATTGCAAAGCAATTTCTTAATTGGGCAGTGTTCAGCCTGCACCAGTGCATAACATGTAAATTTTAAAATAGCACAAATCCTATTGGACACCACTTGACACATATTGTATTTTATATTATATAATAAGTTTAAACTTTCCGAAGTTACAAAGTTTATCCAAACTTATTTCAAGTCCGTTGACTATGGATTTAGTCATTACTTAGCCATAACTTATTACTGATTCACTTTACGCTACATCACAAAAAATAATATAATATTTCACAATTTTATCGATTTAAAAATATATATATTAAAACCAGAGTTTCTTGGAACGAGCACACATCAATGTGACTCTAAGGCAATGTAACATGTATGTAAGAACATTTAATGTTTAATTTTAAATTCAATAACATAGAATTCATTTAAAAAATACTTTTTACCTGAATGTTTATTAATTTACACATTACATTAAGGTGATTACCCTTGGGCTTTCATTATCATATTTAAATGGAGGTTAGTCATGGATTGTTTAAATGAATTTAGATTAATTTTAATTTGGATTTATCAAGAGCAAAGAGAGATCCAATTTCTTGAGGTGCAAACCTCTTTTATGAGTGCAAAATTTAAGGAAAGTTTTGTACTTCAAGAGTGCTTGATAGATACGGGTTAAGATGGATTTAGGTCGGTTATATAATACTATATAATATTATTATTCGTATCTATGTGTATCTTTCTTATTCTCTCTCTCTATCTCACCCCCCACACATACAAACTCTCTCTCCATATCTATCTATCTCCCTCTTCTTCTCTTCCTCTCTCTCTTCCCTCCCACTCTCCTCCCTCTCTCACTCTCTCTCCATCGCTCCCTTGTCACTCCCTCTCTCTCTACCTTTCTCCCTCTATGTTTTTCTTCTTCCTTCCCTGTCTCTCTCTCCCTCCAACTCCATTTCTCTCTCCTTCTCTCTCTTCAATCCTATCTCTCCCTTTCTCTCCCACCTCCCTCTGTCTCCCCTCCCACAACATTCTCTCTCTCTCTCTCTCTCTATGCCTCACCGGGGCTTCACTAAGAAAGCAATACCATATCACATGCATTCATATTAGAGCATAAAAAATGAGGAAAAAGTGAAATAATATATTGATCATATAATAGGGGGTAAGGGTTTTCATATGTTGTATAGAAATATGTGTATTATAGAGTATTTTTTATACAATGCATTGGACACACGGAGGCAAAAAGCAACCAGGTTGGAGAAATCAAGGGCAACTAGGCTTGAGAAATAGAGGTTCACGAATATTAGGTCCATAGTAACCTAATATTTAAATCTATGACCCTAGTGTTGACATGCAATTCATGTTAATGATAAATACTGAAAGTAAAAGTGATTTTTCATCATTTTACATAAATTTTTAACATTACCATCAAATGGCTCAGGATGTTTGAGAGTGATTTCAACGATTTTGAGCTCATTAGATATCATATGGAGAAAGTATAATTTTAGATCTCACTCAAAATCCAGCAGACTTATTTCGACCTCATTAGATTTCATATGGAGAAATTAGAATTTTAGATCTCACTCAAAATCCAACATACTTATTTTGACCTCAATAGATTTCATATGGAGAAATTAGAATTTTAGATCTCACTCAAAATCTAGCAAACTTATTAGTATTTCAGGATTTCAGGATTGGGGGGTTTGTAATGTTTCCATTGGCTTTGTCATGCACTAGAGTATGGAACTTGTATTTAATCAAGAGAACCAAGAACTCTATGTACCTTGATGTTAGTAAAATTAATTGTCAAACTCCTGTATCATGACCCTACTAAAAATGTACCCATCACTCAAACAAAATATTGATTTGACATGATACATTTTTTCTATCTTATGCTAATGCTTAGAGAGTGATATTAATGACAAAGATCCCAAGATAGGCAATTATTTTGATGATATGTAGATACCTGTTGTAGCATGATTTTTTTAGATGTTAGAGGTCATCCAGAGCCTACTTGTTGATCTATTTTTGGTTCAGAGATGGATTACACTTAATTCTATTTTGGTTATGTGCACCCTTACATGCTATATAAATGAGAACTTGTAATTTGTGGACCTACGGTTGCTGAGCACTACTATATGAATGATGTTATATGGTTTAATCCATGATTTTATGCTTTTTATCACAAGTTCATTATTCTACATGCTTTTGTTGACATATATGCATCAATATATATAAAAATATATATTATATAAAATTCACTCCCAAAATTGCTCCCAACCTAGGAGCTTTTGAAACTGTCACTCCTCACTCCTGCTTCCACTCCCACTTCCCACTTCTACTCTCACTTCTTGCTTTTTCTACCGCTACCAAGCAACCTTGCTCCAGAACATACATGCATCACATTACTAATACCTCTATGATCTACGTCTAATGTGTGTGTTAAATTTTCTACGTGTTGCTCAGCTAATGATCCTCCCAATCATGAGGCAGTAGAGAAGAGAACAAATATGGCACCTTCACCATTTCCTTACATTCATGATGAATAAGTTGAATGAAAGTGAAGGAGTTAGTGATACTGACTATTGCTTAGTAGAGGGAACATGCATTCGACAAGAGATAGTGAAATAAAATATTGTTTGGAAGAGGGTACATGCATGCTAAGGGAACACATGTTACACCTTTAGTTAATTCCAGTTTAGATGTTGTCTTAAAATTAGCAATTTCAGTTCTGGATAGAGTTTTTCTATTATTAGAGCTTTTCTTTTGTTATTTTTAGCATGAATGATCTATTGTTACTAAGAGGGTGTAGATCCTTAGTCAATTAGAATACTTATGCATGAGTAATTCCCATCTTAGGTAGAGGACACAAATCTCAAGGAAGGGATGCATGCTTGTATGATTCAATTCATCTTTTGATGGACACACACTTACCTGACACTCTTACCATGCAAATATGGTGCACTAGGTGATGAGATTAGGGATATGATTTGACAAAGTCCAACCAGATGGGATTTTTCATGTGTCCATATTTATTATACTTTCTCTCCTCCTCCTATTTTTTATGCGAGATGAAAGGTGCACCATTGTGTTGGTTATCAAGGTTTTCTTTTGAAATGTTGTAGTGTATATTTTTCAGTGTTCAATTGGATATATATGAAATTGAGAGTTGAAATCTATGTATTTTCCATTCAAACTTTCCATAGTATGTATTTGTAATTCAACCAACTTATATCTACCTCTTTTTTATTGAAACTTTCAACTCTTTAGCTACCTAGTATTTAGGTTATTCTTTCTAGGTGTAGAATCCACTGACCATTGTTAATGAAAATAAAGGTATATAAATATAAAGGGGTATAAAAAATGTTAATAAAAAAATGGATACCATAAATATATAATGAAAGTAGGGGATTTTTGAATTAGGATGATGTTTTGGGTTCGTATTGGTAGGGGTTTAAATAAAGTGATTTTTAGAGGTATTTTCCAATATGTAGTCAAATTAAGGGTATTGTTTAGTATGCCACGAATGCATGTGATATGTTAAAGGTTCGTTGAGTGAATCCCCCATGGTGTGTCACCCTCTCTCTTTCTTGTCCTCTCCCTATCTCTCTCCCCACCTCTTCTCTTTCTTCGCTCCTCTCCTCTCTCCCTCTCTCTCACCATCTCTCCCTTGTCATTCCCTCTCTCTCTCTCTCCACCCTTATCTCCCTATGTCCTTGTTCTTTCCTCCATCTCTCTTCCCCTCCAACTTCATCTCTCTCTCTGCCCCCCTCTCTTCTTCTCTCTCCCCCCTCCAACTCAAACTCTCTCTTCTCCCCTCTCTTCTTCTCTCTCTCCCCTCCTCTCTATCTTCCTTCCTCTCTCTCCAACCTCCCTCTCTTTGTCTCCCCCCCCCATCACTCTCTCTCTTCCACCTCCCTCTCTGTATTCTCTCTCTCTCTCTCTCTCTCTCTCTCTTCGCCCTCAAGCTTTCTCACTATCTCCATCCCTATCTCTCACTCCCCCTCTCTTCCTTTCACTTTGCTTGTTGTCATCCCTTGGATCCTTAGTTAAGATGGATCTATGTTGGTTCTAACTAATACTATTTGTATTATATAAATCTCAAATATTTAAATATAAAAGTATTCTCATTTTTAATTTTATTAATACCTCAATTTAATTTCTATAGGAATATTTTAATTTCTCAAAACTAATTATAACCCTTTCCCTATTAGCTTCAATTAAAAAAATGTTATAAAATTATTAAAATAAATATTTTTATTGTGAAATAAGTTAAGGTTTTTGGGCATGTGGTAGTGATAAGCCATGGTATTGGCCCATGCTATTGTAATGAAGCCTATTTACAAGTTAATAATATCCATGGTAAAGTGGGGGTGAATATTGATGGTTAAAAATCTTGTCATATTCTTATAATATATTTTAATTGTGAAATAGGTTATGATTTTTTGGCAATATTTTTTTGGTATTATCCCATGCTATTGTAGCAAAGCCTATCCATAAGTTTTGTAATATCAATGACAAAGTGGGAGTGAATATCCATGATTAAGAATAATTTCTTATTGTTATAAAATATTTTGATTGTAAAATAAGTTATGTTTTTTGGGCATGTGGTATTGATAAGCCATGGTATTATCCCATGGTATTGTAACAAAGCCTATTTACAAGTTAATAATATCCATGGTAAAGTGGGGATTGATATCCATGGTTAAGAATATTTTCATATTGTTATAAAATATTTTGATTGTGAAATAAGTTATGTGTTTTGGCATGTGGTGTTGATAAGTCATGGTATTATAACAAAGCTAATTTTTTACAAGCTAATAATATCCACTGTAAAGTAGGTTGAATATCTATGGTTAAGAATCTTGTCATATTGTTATAAAATATTTTGGTTGTGAAATAGGTTATGGTTTTTGGTCTTGCGTATTGATAATTTAATCATAATATAACAAATCAAATTTTATTATTTTTATTACTTTAACTTTTTATTATTTTTTAATTAAGCCAACATTTAGAATGATTTACATACTTACATTACACTTACACATTTACTCTATCTTGTGTTGTAGAGCATCTATCGACACAATTAGAAAACATACAAGAGAGTAATGTGGGTGCTCATTATTTCTTGGTAGGTTATTTACGCTAAAATTGAAATAGGTAAATACATTATATTATCAAAAAAATGTCCAAAAATTATGCGTTAGGAGAAATTGAATAAAAAATTATAATTTATATGAGTCAACGTTAAATTAATATATGTCAATGAAGAATGAACTAGAGATGTCATGAAGAGTTTGATGGCCATTTGTCTAATTATTTAACTAAATTCTATGCTAGGTTTTATTAATATGGAGGAGATGTTGTAATATTTTTGTCTTGTTAAACATTTTGACTTAGTCAAATTACATAAAATAAAATTTAAAAAATTTCTAGCCTAATATAAGAGGGATTTTGTAATTTTTAACATTTTGATTCAATCTAAGAAGAAATGAATAAAATGGCATGACTTAGATACTCTTGGATGACCAACCACTACACTACAAAAATGTAATTAGAGTTGCACTCTCCTCTATATTCTTATGTTTCCAACATCTCTCTCTAGTTTTAATGTGTCATGGAATTCTTATGGTAAAGAAATGGAAAATTTCTTCATGGAGTGGCAAAAATATATTGGAATACATCCAAAAATGATGTACTGGTAGGAATGTACTACAAACTTGATGATCCCATTGTATTTTTGAATGAACTAGAGATGTCATGAAGAGTAGCTTGGCCATTTGTTTAATTATTCAGATAGATGTTATGATAGGGTTTACATTTGGTTTTTTGTTATATGTTTTTGTTTACATGCATTTTCATGGATTTTGTTACATCATGTGTGCCAATGTAATTACCATGCTTGCTACATTTTCTTAAAGGTGTATTAAGTGGTTTTAAATTTGTGTATTTGGATAGGTTTCTAGGTGAGACAACCTTGGTATGTTATGCATCAAATTTAAATGGAATAGTTTATTGAAAATAAGGGTTAATTTATTAGTGTTAAGGGTTTGCATTTGAGTTTTGTCCTATGCAATGATGAGTGGGTGGTGAAAGTCATAAGATTGTAATACAATATGTTGTTTGCATGCTATGAATTCATAAGACCCCTAATCATAATGCTAATAATGTTGCATAGTGTATCTTCTTCCTTTACCTCGTAGACAATTGAAATTAATTTCCTTATCCCCTTCAAACAAGGACATGATACAAGAACTTTTATAATGTACATTTTTGGTAAACTTTGGTTTTCAATATCTAAGTTTGATTATCCAATTCCAGTATTTCCTACCAGTGAGATTAGGTTCACTTGGAAACATGTAGAGACTTCAGATATTTTCAATTCTATAGGAAGTATGTGGTTGACCATTGATTTGTAGATGTTTGAGCCATTATAATCCTATATTGTAGACTAGATTATAACCTAAACACGACTACAATTGAAAATAAGAGTTACAATGTTAATTTATTGGGCATACTAATTACTCCCATGTGATAAGTAAATAGGTTCTTCGTAAAATATTAAAGGGCGACTATAATAAGCATACAAATAATAGTGATATATGGGGCTCCTTCATGTATGGTAAATGAATTAATTAGGGTTTTATAATGTAATAAAGCTTTTTTAGAATAATGTAGTATGGAAATGAGTGAGGGACATAGAATCAACAATGTAAGTAATGATGTACTTATGTGACTGTGGCTAATATGGTTAACCATTTGGTGAACATGATGATAACTCGTTTTAGGTGATTTACTTGGCAATGATTTTATGTTTTCCTAGTATCATCATAATCCTCGTTATAGATATTGGGCACATCATATCATTTTTCTAGGACAATTTTGCATTATATTTTAGAATGGAAAACATTTGTTGCTTTACTTCTAACTTGAAAGCATTGTTGCTTGTAGACTTACAAATGACATTCAATTTTTATATTTTTTACCTCTATATTTTATATTTGAGAAGAATTATTCAAGGTGTCATGAACTGACTTATCAATAATATACATTCATTATAGTAATTAATTTTCCCCAGGCTAGGATCAACAATGTTCATGGTATCTTTGCTTCTAATTTTATAGTACTTATTAGAAATATCTTTAGTTTGCTTTGACATAATGAACATTTATTGTGTTAACTATTTTTCTTGAGCATTATCTGTGGTTTCTTATGGAGAAGCTTTTCATAATCTCTTAACATTAGACTTATACCAAAGCTTGTCATTATCTTTAGCTTCATTGTGCATAGGGATGATCATTATTAGTTTGAATTAAATTGAAATGTAAATTAGATGTGTGCATTGGATTGAAAAGTGAATTGGATGTTTGAGATATAGAAAGCTAGAATTCCTTTTAGATTAATTGTTTTATATATAATTTTTTGAATTCCTAACTAAAGTAGGATCTAGGAATAAATTAGTAAAGTGCTCATATATATTGGTCCAATTACATACTATTCAATAGTTATCCCAAAAAGATGAAAACTAGATACACACAAAATGCTTTGTAGAAGAAGCCATGCTACATAAAATAGGTGAGTGTTACACAACATTTTGTCACTGTCCCTGTACTCCCCGTTCCTTGATCCTAGAGGACCTCTACAGTGAACCCTTCCCATCATGAAGAAACTCCCATTGTGTCCCTCTTCATGAGCAGAACAATTCCCCTATGCATCATTTTCCCAAAATATTATGTTTTACCCAGTTTACAAGACTAGTGCTAATGACTTGTGTCCTCCCTGCACCAATATCCGGGGATCACAACTATTCCTTGTGTCGACCGGAGCGACTGATCCTTTTCCTAGTCATGTCGATCCTCTTTTGGAAAGTTTTTTAAATTTGGAGCCAAAGCTTCCAGCTCTAGAAGCTTCGTAACATAAGTCTGGTAAATGGTTAGGCCGAATGGAGTCGAGGAGGTCAAATTGGGCTCCTTTCCCCTATTAGGATGGAACTACCTCAAGAGATAAGACCGTATCCTTTGAGAAGAGGAACCATCTCCCATCCATCCAAGCTATATAAACCTCTCTTTTTCCCAAACACAAGTTAGCTTTTATTTCTAATTAGGCTCTCGTTGAAGTTTTGATTTTGGAGTAATCAGCAAGTTATTCATAGTTGCAGCTCTCTAGTTGTGTGTGAGGGAGAAGTGTGAATTTGGTCTAGTGTGAAGACTAAAGGGAAGAGCCTTAAAACTACCATTGTTGAGGCCATCATGGAGTGCTAACGGAAGTGTGTGGGAACCCATAATTGTCGGAAGAGAACAACAACGTCAAGACAATGGTTGTAATCTCCTCTTGATTTAATATATATGCAACTATCGATTCATTTCCTACATAATATGTCATCTCACATGTTTATGGCATAATGTTCCTTGACTTATTAAGTAGGTTGAATACAATTTGTATATTATCACGATTGTTGTTTGCTGTTGTTTACTTGTTTCAGGTGCTTGAAGAAGGAATCAGGAGATAGCTGAAGCAAGGAAGAAAGGTCATCACCAAACGTGATAAGTGTACAAAGAGGTAGGCCCTATTAATTGGTTCTAACTTAAGGAAATCTTCCACAGAATGTCTTGTTTGTGGCTAGACCCACTTTTGGGTTAGAGGAATTGTTTGTGTCAGCACTTAGAATTTTACTTCACCATAAATTGGCGATCATACTAGGGAACCAATCCTCTTGTTTGTTTGTTTGAAATGTCATGGTTTTGTGTGAACTTTTCAAGTTTTTACATTTCCCTTTAGTTATGTCTACTTTTCTCTGTTTACTGCTCTGGATCTGAAATTTACAGTAGCAATTCTAGGCTCAGCCTTGGAAATTTTTTTTATTTTTTCCTTGCATCGCCAGTCAGCACACTTATTTCGGTGTTAGACACACCGATCAGTGCAATATACTCATAAATTGTCACATCGACCCCCTTCTGGCGCTTGTTGTCAGTTAGGCAGTTGCGCCGATGCCTATAGGTGAAGATTAGGGTTTACCCCAAATCTCGGCTAGTGTGTCTTGCTCTCTTGATTTCTTCCTTGTAGCTTGTTTAGACTGTGCTTGGTTTAACCCACCCTCTGATGTATTAAGTCTAGCCCTATGTGAAGTTATTTTTTATTTTTTCTTTGAATTCCTCAATCAACACTAGTTGTTAGTTAGGAAGTCATGCTGATTAGGCCATTAGCGCTAGGTGTAGTACTGGTCAGTCGTGCTGGTTGTGCCTATTGGCACTAGTTGTCAATTAGGCAGTCGCTTCGGTCTCTAAGTTAAAAAAAATCTAAATTTCTCCCATTCTTGTGCCTGTGTGTCTTGACCTTCAGACTCCCATCCTCATTGCTTCATTTTCAATTGAATGAGTGAAAGAGTCCTGTTTGTTCTCTTATTTTGAGTGTCTCTTTTCTCTTTCCAGGCATAGATTACATTGCTTGGTTTTTCGATTGAAGCATTTATGTGTTTGGTTGGTTTGATTCCGGGAAGAAGTTGTTTTTAGTTTCATTATCATGCTTTGGATTTGATTGAAGCTTGTTTATTCGGAAATGTGAAAATTTTCATTAAAGTTCTTTATGTGAAAGATTCATTTTGCGTTTTATGAAAAGAAGAACATCATCCTAGTTTACTTAAGTGAAAATATTGCATTAGTAGCATCATTGAGAAGTTAGAATTGCATCATAAGCATAGGAAATGAAATGAAACTTCTTTTGTTGTTAAGGGAAGATTAAGTGCATTTAGGACATGCATTAGTGAAAGTTTTCATTCTTTGATTGTTGGGTTGATTGTGTGGTCTCTATCCCTCAATTACTGTTAACTTTCATCGAAGAAAGATCTCTTTTCTCATATAGCTGCATGTAAGAGTAGGGCCTTGTAATTGAAACCTAATTCAAGATCAACCATTAAAATTTATTGAATTAACCTAAGGAAGCGTTGAAACTTAACTCTCACATTTAGTGGTCTAGGCTAGAGATGTGTTACAACATCTTTAAACCTAGCAGTTGTTGTTCACTTCAGCGTTAGACAATGCTAGTACAGGCTTGTGCTCCCTGTACCATCATGTATATAAAGGGATATCCCACTAGGTCTACAATCCTTTATCCGTTGGAAGTTGAATTTGCCAACTTGTAAACATGATACACTGAACATAGCATTCGGGGAGATTGCCTGCTCGTACTTCTCGATTTGCCGGGAGATATTCTGCAGTTCACAGTTACCTAGTAATCCTTTATGCCTAGAGCACCCTCAATAGTCATTTTTGATCTTTACTGACTCTTTAATTTTGAAAAGATCATCGAGCACTTGTCCTTTTGAGCTCGTTAATTTCGAAAGCGACTAGAGTCACTTTTAGTCCTTTTCTAAACTCTTAAAATATGAAAAGGAAAAGTTTCGTTTCAATAAATTAAAATTAACTTACCACGAAATATTCCTGGTTAAAGTTATATTCCTTAGTAATTATTTAGGGTTGGTTCCAATGGAAACATTTCTAGAGTCCTCTAGTCAAGGATTCCCCTCAGATGGGAATCCTGGTCCTTTTCCCTCTTTTGGAAATGTTGGCGCTCCTTAGATAGCGACGTTGTCCCTTCCTAGGTTAACCATTGGTTTACCTGTTTGGTTATTTTCGACCGTGGTGGTCCCAAGTGTCCCAACTCCTGCCCCTCCATCTCCTTCATTTAAATGACACCACGTTGATTCTAAGGTTGACCTCTCCCCTTATTCCCATTTTTCTTCATCATCCTCTTCTACTTTTCCTGGTGAAAGTTTGAAATCCAGTAACTAGGAGGCTAAGAAGAAGATGAAGACGAAGAAGTCAAATAAGTGAGAGGCCAATCATGCATCTATTGCCCTAAATGAACTTCCTGTAGACAAGCCTTCTGATCCTCCACGGAAGGTTAGATTCCCTTGAAAGCTATGTAAGAGTGACCATCTCCTTTGAGACTGTCCTAGCATTCCTAGAGTCTTAGAGGTATGGTCTCAAGACCTGAACTGACCATCCCCGTCGACCTCTGGAGATCACGTCAATGCTACACCTTCACTTAGCAATGGTAAGAAGAAAGGGAAGATTAGATTCCCCTGTAAGTTATGTGAAGGGGAGCATATTCTTCACCTTTGTCCTCTTATGGATAAAGCTTCCAAAGTTTTGGAAAACCTTGCAGCTACTCATCCCCAACTTCCTGTTGGTTGTTAGAGGCTTTCTTCTGACCCTCTCCCAGTTGGTAAAGAGATTGACTTGGATTCATCTCTTTCCCATCCTTCTCTTCTCGAGCGAGACTCTCTTGTGTCTATTCCCAACCAGCCATTGATCGAAAAGAATGTCGACTTGGTTTCGCCACCAGTTGCTCACTCTGTTTCGGAAGAGAGTGGTGATCATACTGCTCATGTTATTCTCGTTTCCTCATATTCTCATGAATTGAAAAGTGACCCTCTCATCCTGACTGTTTAGGAGAGTCCTTCTTCTATTCCTGTAGAGCATGGGGTAATCATATGATGCCCCCACCAAGTAGTTCTCTCATTTCTTTCGATTGGAGTCACTTGACTGCTTTCCACCTCCCATTAATGTGCCTTTCCAGATCATAGTACAAGCCTATAATATGGTAATACCTGGAACTATATTAGATGAAGGTGCATATGTTAGCATTATGTCTTATATTAATTGGCAATATTTGGGTTCCCCACAGCTTGTGCCTGTCACCGAGAATTTGTTGGCTTTCAATGGAGGAACCAGTCAAGCATTGGGGATCCTTCCGAAGTTCCGTATTACTTTGGGAGGAATGGTTGTCTATATAGACATGATGGTATTCCAAGGACCCTTATATTTCAATTTTATCCTCGGACGCGACTATGTTTATGTCATGGGAGCTCTTGTTTCTTCACTTTTCTGTGTGGTTTGTTTTCCACACGAAGGGAGAATAGTGACCATTGATCAATTGTCATTCATTGGTCACCAAGTGCCTCCTTTGGAACCATCGTCCCCTATTGGTTCTTGTTTGCAATAATTGCCCTCCCCACCACAAGTCAATTATGTGGCTACCCGTTCCATCTCCACATCTGCTGATGATCACGCAAATGATATAGTACACTATGTACTGGAGAAATTGGAACCTGATCTATTATTTGTACCGGTTAACATGTATTTCTCCAAGAGTGTGGTTATCCCATCTAGTGAGGACCTCTTTAGAGCCATGTCCTCGTATGGTCCATAATCATATCATGAGGATAGTTCCTGGTCTTGTGTCAACCTCGTTAAAAAATGAAACAAAGGGCATGAGGATAGTTCTTGTTCTTGTGTCAACCTCGTTAAAAAATGAAACAAAGGGTATAATAGTTCCTTGTCTTCTGTCAAGATCGTTAAAAAATGAATCAAGGAGTCCGAGGATAGTTTCTTCCTGTATCTACCTCGTTAAAAAATGAAACATGTGTACGAGGATAGTTCTTTTACTATGTCAACCTCGTTAAAAAATTAACCAACTCCCTTTTCCAAATTAAATCTTTGATTAAGATCTCATAAAATCCCAGTCGAGTCTTTCCAAGATCTCGAAAGTGAACCTCCATTCCATCCACCTAGTTGACTGAAATGAAGCTTAGGGGCCATCACCTCAATTGAGTCATTATGCTGGGGGCATGCAAACTTATAGCAAGCATATTTTTTCGTTTCAGCTTGTGTAAACATGAAACTGAATCCAAGCAGAGTTCTCCATGGTTCAAGCTTGTGTAAAAATGAACCCATCCTCGATTTACATCTTGTGATTTCCTTTTTCATCATTGACTTTCTACTAGATGAGCCTTGGTTGTTTCATTCCATCGCCACCATCTCTTTGGCTAATCCTATGCTTTCACTTGGTTGTTTTTCCTTTCCTGAGGGACCGCAACGATGAGTGGTTTTGTTAGCCAGCCTCTTGACCATTACATGTTTTGAGTAGTTCTACCATTACCGGAACCAATTTCTACCCTTTATACCACTCGTTCCTCCAAGATGAGTCACCTTTGAGCTATTTTCTCAGTCATAAAAAATGAAAATATTGCCGATTATTTTTCCCTTTTTGACTCGTTAAAGAGAATAAAAATGGGGGGTTTGATTTCAAGCTCTTTTCTGACTCTTTAAACACGAAAATATTGTCGATCTCTTTTTCGTTTTGAACTCGTTAAAGGTTGCGAAATGTCTTTCACTGAGTATATGTTTACCCCTTTTTCAGGCTGGGATGAACAATTTACGAAAAAGGTACTCCTTGACTGAAATGGTCAAGCGGTTCTCTCAAGTATCATTTTCCACCTTTTCGGGCTCGAGAGACATAAATGTACGAACATGGACCATGTGGAGTTTTCTTTTCCGTGTCTTTTTCAAACTCTCTAAACATTAAAAAGGTACCAAGTTACACCTTTTTCAGACTCGTTAAAATATTAAAGGACATCGAATTTGTCACCATGACGAATATGAGCTTCTCCTTCTTAGGGCTCATTAAACTTACTAGGTCGGATTCATCACCATGACGAATATGAGCTTCTCCTTCTTAGGGCTCATTAAACATACTAGGTTGGATTCATCCGAAGGATGAACTTACAGTGCAAGCATATGCTATCCCCTTCAAGCTTGTGATTAAAAAATAACTGGGGTACCTGCCAAAAATGGTGGGGGGAATGGGATTCTATCAGTCGTGTCGACAACTCACTCTTGAACATGACACTTTCTGCTTTGTGTTGGGTTGGGATATCCTCGCTTCATCGTTGACCTTCCTAGGTTGGGTTGTTCATTTTTGCCATCCATTTGATCTCGGCCACATCATCATTACCACCGGTCCTATGGATCCAAAGGCTACCAAACTCTGTGTCGTGTCGCCGATATGTTCAAGAGTTGTCCTTCTACGGTTACCCTTACCTTTAATTCTCTGTATCATCCAAAATCATTTTCATCCCTTTGTCTCTTTCAATGATGTGGGATACATCATGCCCTCCTTCGACATGGTCACTTCCTGTCAACTTCAACTCATTATCCAAGAATTTGATCAATAGACTCCTCTTTAGTACCTTAGAGCTTGCATACCCTAACGACATGTTCTTCACACTCGACGATAAGTTCACATCATTGGATTTCGATAAGGTGATTTCATAGGTGTTCGACTTCAGTTCCTTCATTCACATTCCGTGAATTGTGTTGTTAGTACCTTGAGAACCATTGTCATTATTGGTGGTTTCTCTCACGCTTGTTAACAATTTACATCATTGACTGGTAATCAAGCAATTTTCTAGCATGTTCGACGTCAACACATCTATTCACATGTTAGAATATGTACTTTGATCGGGTCGTGTTGGAGTGCAAGACCCTGGGCTCAGATTACAAGAGTCGAGGTTGCAAGGTGATGTGACATAGTTGTGCTAATATAAATGTATCTTTTAGATGGATGGATCTGACAATACTATGAGTTGTGATATGTGATCCTTCTTATTCTTGGATGGCTACAACTATACCTTGGTTTCAATATGATCCTCTTTATCGGATTGTTGTGCCCATTCTTGGATCCATTTCTATGGTCATTCTCTCCATGACTATGTCCATACCCCAATTCATGTATCTTTTGATAGAGTTTTTAGTAATGTATATGTATCTGTACTTGCTTGCAGGTTTTCTGATGATAGACACCGGTTCCCCACACTGAGTTATAAAGCATTTCACCTCTCACTCTAGTTCGGACTCCACGCTTTAGGGGGCATCTGTTACACAACATTTTGTCATTGTCCTTGTACTCCCCATCCCTTGATACTAGAGGACCTCTATAGTAAACCCTTCATGCTTTCCCATCATGAAGAAACTCACATTGTGTCCCTCTTCATGAGTAGAACAATTACCCTTTGCATCATTTTCCCAAAATCTTATGTTTTTCCCAGTTTACAAGACTAGCGCTAATGACCTGTGTCCTCCCTGTGCCAATATGTAGGGATTACAATTGTCCCTCACGCTGATCGGAGTGATTGAGCCTTTTCCTAGTTGTGGCGATCCTATTTTGGAAAGTTTTTTAAATTTGGAGCCAAAGCTTCCAGTGCTAGAAGCTTTGTAACAAAGGTCTGGTAAATGGTTAGGCCGGATGGAGCCGAGGAGGTCAGATTGGGCTCCTTCCCCCTATTAGGATGGAACTACCTCAAGATATAAGACCTTCTCCCATGAGAAAACGAACCATCTCCCATCCATCCAAGCTATATAAACCTCTCTTTTTCCCAAGCACAAGTTAGCTTTTAGTTCTAATTAGGCTCTAGTTGAAGTTTTGATTTTGGAGTAATCAACAAGATATTCATAGTTGTAGCTCTTTAGTTGAATGAGGGAGAAGTGTGAATTTGGTTTAATATGAAGACTAAAGGGAAGAGCCTTAAAACTACCATTGTTAAGGCCATCATGGAATGCTAATGAACGTGTGTGGGAACCTAGATTTGTCGGAGGAGAACAACATTGTCAGGACAACGGTTGTGATATCTTCTTGGTTTAATATATATGCAACTATCGATTGATTTCCTACATTATATGTCATCTCACATGTTTATGGCTTAATGTTTCTTGACTTGTTAAGTAGGTTGAATAGAATTTTTCTATTATCATGGTTGTTGTTTGCTATTGTTTACTTGTTTCAGGTGCTCGAAGAAGGAAACAAGAGATAGATGAAGCAAGGAAGCAAGGTCATCACCAAACAGGATACGCGTACTAAGAGGTAGGCCCTCTTAATTGGTTCTAACCTAAGGAAATCTTCCATAGAATATCTTGTTTGTGGCTAGACCCACTCTCGGGCTAGAGGAATTGTTTGTGTCCGCACTTAGAATTTTACCTTGCATAAGACTTCTTAATCAATTAGAAGAATGACTATATTCCTTTCCTAAGTATGTTGAGTTTACTCCATTTTCTTCATACAAGATTTCATTCCATTTTGTTTCTTGCATTTAAAGTGTCATAAGAAAAGTATCGTAACGATTTGGACTCAATATTGTCAATATAATCATAGTTGTTGAAAAATAACATATTTAAATGGCCTTTGCATTATTTGTACAATCCATTGTTTGGTAATGGAGAGTCCGACAATAATTGGATTTCATGCTCCACTTACCCATTGGGTGGATTAGTAGGAAGGTAAGGAAAAGGTGTTGCAACATAATTGTAGTTAGGGATCAAAATTTTTATTAAATATTTGAGCCTACTCCCCATAAATTCACCCACTAAATTACTCAAATTTCTCATATTTTCAAGATCACTTATTTTCATTTGAAGCTCATCCCTCCTCTCTTGCTACTTCTAAATTTTTTGTAGCTCCTTTTTTTGTTCATTTTCATGATTACCATATATTGTTGGTACACCTTCCTTTCATTTACCTTTGTCTTTAAATCCTTTCTTAATTTTAATGTTCATATACAACAATTTTTGTAACCCTCTTTTGTTTTTCAATACACTTGTATAATTCCCTCAACTCTAGCATCTATTTTTTCTTTTGTTCCACCTTAGCAAGGATTATGATCTAATCCTTTCAATTTACTATCTAGGAAATCCTATTTAATAAATTATGATATTTAGATCATATCCATGATTCTCCCTATCACTCTCTCCACTGGTAACTTTGGGAATAGTGAGACTAATCGACTAATTATTTCTTGATTAAGGAGATCATCTGGGAGGTGTGATTTGTCTTCATTGTATTCTACATTAGGTTCCTGATCACTTATTACTCCCTTACGTTTTTCCACATGTTAAACATCCACAAAATAATGGACAACTTCATTTTTGTTTATAGTATTAGTAATGGAGGTGTGCTAAAGCTTTCTTCATTAATTCTAGTAACAATATTTTGATTCATTTTCATCATGGTTCCCACTAACAATTAAAGGCATTCACTTTATGTGACACTACCAATTGGTCATTGATGTATTCCATTAATTGACATTCTTCAATCATATTCAATTTAGTTGTGTCCTTTCAATTAGAATTTATAAAATCTCTATGTTGTTCATGATATGCAACAACTTTTATATTCTTTTAAGATGGAAAGGTTGTAACAACCCCAGGGTAAAATTGCATGTAATGAAGTTAATAAAGGAAAAATAATAAGACCAAGGTTATGGGACACACATTCTAAGATGAATTTTGTGAAAAAAAATATTAATGGATGTCACTTTTGGTTTATTATGGCTAAGGAAATTGGCAAAGGCAAAGAGGCATTAATTTGCATTTATTTATGAGAATAAAGGAACATAGGTGGAAAATCGAAGGAAAAATAGAGGAAAATGAAGAAAATAGAGTCCTTAATAATAAAAAGGCTTATGAGGATCAGTGTACAACTTTTGCTGGTTCAACTTTTATCAGTTCAGTTTTGGCGCTCTCTATCTTCTATCATCTATTGAACATTTAGAGAATTCTTAGAGAACTCTAGCATTGGATAAAGGGAAGTGAGGAAAGACAATCAAATCAAAGGAAGGACAAGGAAAAAAAGGACAAATAAGGAAGTTTGGATCAAGCAGATTCAATACAATGATTTGCAAGTAACATCTTACATGTGTGATTTCCTAGCTGAAGTGTGAATGCATGGTACATGCATTTGTTCAATTGGTTCATTTGTTGTCATTGGTATGAGGTTTTACCATTTTGACAGTGGTTTCAACCTTTCCTTTCCATTTCCAGATAGCCAAGGTGTGATGGGAATTTTTTTTGGTTGAGTTTTGGATTGTTGGAAGGTTTTGGAACCGAGTGAGGTGGTCTTAGGAAAATTCCCAAGGGATGGGGGTGGAGGTGTTTTAATCTCTGGGAAGTCCTCAATAGTTGGGTGGAGAGAAAAAAATTCCTCAAGGTAATGGTGAAGAAATTCTGAGGCACCCAATCTTGTTTTGAGCTTAGTGATCTCTTGACCGGTTTTGGCAAAATCGTTGTAGCTTGAGGGTGGAGGTGGTTTAATCTCTAGGAAGCCTAGTTTATTTATGTCTTGAGATCCCACAATCATGCTCGGAATATGGCATGGGGTGATTGGATGAAAGAAATATTTTGTTCATCCCATTCTATGGTCGGGTGGCACGTGGAAGTCCCTAACTTGGTTGACTTTTGCATAAGTTAATAAGAGTTATTTTCTTATTTTCATATATGAGCACTTGTACTTGTTGTTATGGTGATTTGATGGTTGTTATGTCATGGTTAATAATTTGGTTATATGTTGGTTATAAGCATGGATTTGCAATGTACTCTAGCTATGTCTTGTTCGAGATTTGATAAGTATTTAATGATTAATGAATGCATGGGATAACAAGTGTTATTACAACTATTATGAGAGGGCATTAGACCTTCTTGATGATTCTCAAATACGTTTCAGACTCTTATGTTTAGATATGGATTCATGACCTATAGATTACATGTTCACCATATGTTTGATGAAATGTCTATCATGGTTTGTCTTGGTTAGGTCAACTCCTTATTCAAGTTTTATAAGATTAGTGTTTTATTCAAGTCATTTATCATTTTGGAAAGTCAAGAAATTTTGCACAGTGGTATGGAGGTTACCCTTGAATTGTGGCTCATATCTAAGGACTGCACCCTCTGAACTAGAGAATTTGGGCTGCAGCTGCATGGACATAAGTTGTGCATGTGGTTGGAGGGTCACAACTACACTCATACAAGCTTGTGTATGCGGTTGGGATTCAAGGTCATTGAAAAGCTATCCAACTCAGGGTTTGGTCACTTGGGGTGGTTCTTTTGTCCCTGAGTGTCCTGTAACCATGTACGATGTCAAGTTTATCGTCAGTAATCTTAGTTGTTGGCCCCACTTCCATAACTAAAGCTAGAGGTTGGGTCATGTTATTATAACTCTTCGCCTCATGTTTACCCTTGCAGATTAGTGAAATTGGGTAAACTGGGATGGGGGTGTTACAAAGGCAGAGGAGGAAAACAAAAAATACACACACACACACACACATGAGATAATACTCAATTACTCTATTATTCACACATGACTTGATTTACTTACACATCCACTCGAGTTTCTACTCTTAGCTTTCACATATTATAATGACCCAACCATGGGTATATAAACACCAAAAATTAATAAATATGGAATCATGAAAACTATAACCAAACTTGACTCAACTCCCAATAACTACTTCATGCAAACTTGACTACACTTGACTTGCTTAACTTAACTTAACTCAACTCAACTCTTCATGCATCACTCGACTTAGATCTTGCTATATCTACATGTGGGTGTCATTATTGTTTCTACCACTTCCGCTTAATTACAACCGTATGAATCAACTTTAACATAACAATGACTCAACATAACTTAAAAATGCATGTTGGTCTAAGTCTCAGCTAGGATTACAAAAAACAATTGACTCAAAAACTTTTACAATGCTAGATTTTATTTTTCTATTTTTTCCAGATTCTATACCCTTGAAATTGCTTCATCCTCAGTTGCACTTTTTTACTATAAGATCCATGTTTATTCACTTGGTCTACTGCAATTTTTCTTTGACTTCTCTTGTATTTGTTCTAAAAAGAAATTTAAGCTTTATGAATTTTTCTTCTACAAATTCCTCTTTAAATATTTTTTCACTCCGCCATTGCTACCACAACCCTTCATCTTCAAACTATGAACTTTTCTTTGCTTCTTGTGCTTCAGATTCCTAATCTTATTTATGCCATGTTTCTTAATAGAAGTATTTGATCTCTTATTCACACCATTGATGAAAGACCATTTCAATTATTTCTTCTTCATCTTTAAAAACTTCCATGTCCTTTCCTGCATATTTTTCTTCATATTCTCTTCCAGGAGGACTATTATCCTGTTTACCTGCACACTCAAAATTGATGTTAAAAAAAAATTGTTATTCTTTGCATTGAAATATTCCCCCATCCCCTCCCCCCCCCTTCCTTCTTTGTCTCTTCAATTTCATTGAGACTATCTTCCACTGTTATGCAATCAATGTATATTCTCATAAAAAACTTTGGAATCACTTTATCCTCTTCTCGATCAACAATTGTCACTATATCACGTGCTGCTTCATGAGTAGTTCCACACTTTTCTTCATAACTTGCTACTACAGTGGTAGCTTCAACCTTCAATTCTTCATCAAACATGTCACTTTCCATATTCCACGATCAATCCTTGTTTCAAAAATTAGACCACAAATTTCATTAACAAATTTTTCATCCACTCTATGGTGAGATATCGAGCATGTATATGCTCATTAAGAACTTGAACTTCACCAAATTCATCAGCTACTATTGAATTCATGAGAGATGCACTCTTATCTCCCCAAACCATTACTTCATATGAAAAACTCCCTTTATCATTCTCAAACTTAGATGTCTCAACCCATGTTTCCAACAGGCCATCATCAGCTTCACCATCCAAGTTACAATGGATTTCTCGAGCATGTATATGCTTTTCCTCTACTTCACACATAGAGGCTTCAACTTCTCTCTCTATAATATTTTATGCATCTTCTTCATCCATATGAATATATGCATAATGGGTTTCACTTTTATAGTCTTCAAGACCATCATCCATATTTGAGTGGGATTCTCCAAGCTCTGTTGTCCTCCTGGAGTCTTGCTCATTTACTCTCTGAATTGTGGATGACTTCTCTATTGATTCTTCAATAGATTTTGAAACAACTTGTTGCTACATGTCACTTTCCTTTGTACCAAATTTTGTTTCCAGGATCTTCCATGCTCCTTGGGAAGATGTAAGTTTTGTTACCTTGCACAAAAACTACTCATTAAATGCTCATTTTATAAGATCCAATACTTTAGCATCACATACTTCATCATACGGGTTATTAGATTGGTATTCAATCAACTCTTTACATCAAAGAAAATTTTTCATTTTGACAACCCAAAAATAAAAAATTTTACTAGTAAATTTTGGTAGTCAATTACCAGATCTATCTAGATCCATTCATCCTTGAATTTTTTGCTTCATCTGCTTGTCTTTTTAGATGCCTCGGCTGTGACAATCACCTCTATGAGCTCTTTGAAATACATTCGATTTTCCTTTTGATTTATTTTCTTGGTATACTTTAGTCTTGCTTTGTGACCCATGACTGTGATCTTTCTTTTGTCTTCTTTCCTTATTTTTCTAGTCTTCTTACCGTATTGCCCCCGAAAAAAAGATGGTTTTGAATATGTACCCTCGTAACGAAAAATATTCACTGGATTCATGTATCCTTATCATACAGAGGGATTTTTTGAACCCAAAACACTATCATGCTTGACAATTTTTTTTTGTACAGACTGACACACTGTTTTGTTCTCAATATCATGGTGGCACTTCAAACTTCTCACAACCACTAGAAACTATTTCTAGTTATGATGCCCCTCTTATGGATCATATCACTCCAAACAGCATGGCCCCTATTTTTTGGCTCAAATAAAATCCTTTTTAGTTTTTTAAAAATCTTTGTCCTTTATGAAAATAATTTTCAAATGAAGCCCATTTAAAAATTACATGAGCCCTGTGAAAACAACACCATTGGAGCCCTTTTAAAAATAACACTTTAATAGCCTTCCTATTTTAATAAACATTTGTTAAGACACTTTGAACTTTCCCACAATTTTTTTTAAGAAATATCTCCCAAACTTTAACAACTACAAGTTTAATAAGATCTTTCAAATATTTTTTTTGTTCAAAGAATTTAAACTTGTGATAGATAGCCTTAGTCCATGTGACTTTTGTTGACTTCTCATGATTTTTAGACCTTTAAATGTGTCAACACACTTTTTAACAATGATCACCTATGACTAAGCTTGGTAAGTTTTTCCAAATCGTCGTCCCACTATTTGTGCTTCAGGGCTGCGTTGACACCCTTTAAGATTTTTTTTATGGCCTTGTTTTCTTGATACAGTGGCGGCCCTGCAAGATGCTCACCTCCCTTTGGCTCCTCGAATCCTGTAACCCAACCTCACTCTAATACAAATATGATGGAAAGGAAGAGGAGGAAAGCACAAAATACACACACAAAATGTGAGTTGTTGCTCAATTACTCTATTAGTTACAAATAACTTGATTTACATACACATCCACCAAAGTTTTTTCTCTTTCCTTTCACATATTACAATGACACAACCACGGGTATTTAAACACCGAACTTACTAAATATGGAATCATGCAAAATCTAGCTAGACTTGACTCAACTTTGACTAACTACTTCATGCCAACTCGACTATACTTGACTTTCTTAACTTAACTCTACTCAAATCAACTCTTCATGCATAAATTGACTTGGATATTGCTAGATCTGCATGTGGGAGTAATCAAAATTTCTAACATTTTGAAGTGTCTCAACATATATTTAACTAATACTAACATATGATTATCAACATAACTTGATGGATGACATTATTATTAAGAGAGACTTAATATGTAAACACCAATATTTGAATCTTCCACATTATGTTTATTTAAAATTTGGCTATAAATCATATCATTAATAAAAACATCATAATTTAGTAATCAACGCTAAATTCACCTAATTTCAACTTTAATATTAGATGGCTTAAAGAACTTTAAAATTCTCTATTAACATGTTTGATAACTCAACTCTTTTCTCTCTATCTAGGACCATCTCCCCCTTAGAACTATCTAGAGCCATCTTATTTTCACTTGTTCCATTATTTTATTTTTTTACAATTTATATAGTGTAAATTTCTATTTTTCCTAGTTTATTATTATAACAGTGAGATGATTTGCATGAAAATTTGTTATTTTGCATCTATCAACTCTACCTTTTATAGTAAAATAATCTAGATAAGAATGTCCATTATACCAACTTAGAACATGATAATTATAGTATAAGAACAATGATAATATCCTCTTGTTAGGAGAATTTAATGCTAAAATTATAACTATCCAAGATACACTTAAAGGTAATCATTCAAGCCCTAATGCTCTTTGGTTAGTAGATTCAAAAGAAATTTTGAAGATTTGATTGAGAACATATTTGGTACCGAGTTAGCCAAACTCTAGGATCCTAAGACCTTATAATTTTCAATGATGTAATCAAGAGTATAAATTCCATCTACATTACTTGTATTCATGGTCTTAGTAGTAGTGTCATGGTTTATGTGACATCCAATATCCATGTTTCCAACCAGATTGTAAATTTCTACCTCTTAAATGACCATGAGCTTGACTTTCGTCATAGACCTGTAACCTTATCTCTAAACTTTTCCATGAACAACAACCACTTGGAAGTGAATTATGAAATTCAAATACACCTTCATTGTTACAAAAGTTAAATGGATCTTTTCTTAAATGATTTAAATAAGGATTTGTACCTCTTAACTTATAAGGATAACATTGAAAACATCTATCATAATTTTACTACTATCCTCTTTGCTACCATTAACATATTCTAATGAGGTTTCATATAAAAAGAATAATAGAACTACGAAACCTTGGTATGATATTACTTATAAAATTATTAATAAAGGAGTTAGATATGCCCCTAATGAAATCTTAAAACTTAATAAGATAAATACATACAAATCTCTTATTAAAAGGAATAAAATATGTTATATAAATAGAAATCAAGAGGAATTACTACACCTTTCAAAAATTGATAGTAGAAAGTTTTGGAGGAATTTTGGCTCATACTAAAGAGAATAACTTGATTCCTATAAAGAACCAAAATATTTACCATAAAAACCTTTATAAATCCCTTAACACTATGGAAAATATTTGAAATGAACCTATAGAGGATGATATATTTTCTTTCGAAGACTTTGAGTTTGCAATTATGTATCTTGCTAATGGGAAAGCTAAGGATATTGATGGTTACCAAAATGAAAATTTGAAAATGGAAGAGCCTATCCTCATCCCTCAGATACAAAAGCTCTTCAATTTGGTAGTGAGGTGAAGCCTTATTATTCCTATCTTTAAATGTGGGGATAAAAGCATTCCTTATAATTACAGGGCCATTTTGATTAGCCTCACTTTATCCAATTTATACAGAGTAATTTGGAAAATCACTTGAAATCCATGTTAAAAAAGCTAACGACCAAGTAGGGTTTAGGCGATATTGTTCAATTGAGGGATATCTTGTTACTCTCAGTATAATAATAAAGGAATGCCACAATAATAAAACTAGTCTCTTCTATTGTATTGTTGACTTTAGAAATGTTTTTGACATTGTTCCTAGGACAAAGCTATGGAAGCGACTGGAAGCGACTAGAAGAGATAATGACTCCTCTTGGGTTGAAGGTTTTTTTGACATGGTTGTATGAGAATATCATTACCAAGGTTAGGACCATTGATATTTGGCTAGAAGAAATTAAATGCAATATCAAATTCAAGCAAGGGTATCCCTTATATCCTACCCTTTTTGGTACATTAGAGGAAATTTCAGCCTAAAAATGGTCTCCTAAGAAAAAATAATAAAATAGTAATTGATTTGAGACTTTCGTGATCCATATCATTATTCAGAATGCATTCTGGATTAATCACATCATCAGATTTTTGAAGCTCAAATAAAATAATACTTAAAATAATAAAAAGAGTTATGAATTTTGGAGGGAAAAGAAGAAAACTACCTTTTTAATTACAAATTTAGCTTATCTCCTTATAGGTTTACTCAAATTTCAAGTGTATACACTCGTTGGATGCATAATTAAATTCCCCCTCCAACAAGTACCCATTATGCATGCTTTTGAGAAGACCCACATTGATACAAATTGAAGATACATTAAAAAAATGTGTTGAACATGTTTTTTAAATGTATCTTTATTTTTTTTGTCAATGTGAAACTTATCAAAGGTATACATAATGTGTACTCATTGGATGAAGAATTTATTTTTTCATCTAATGAGTGTCTACAAATGAAATTTGAGTAAACCTATAAGGAGATAAGCCAAAAATATAATTTAAAAAAGTAGTCTTTCTTCTTTTCCCTCCAAAAAATTTACATGTACCTCTTGTTGAATTTAAATGATTTTAATTGGTTTACATATTATGACATGGAAATTACGTGAAAGTTTCATGGGCACTTTTAGGCTAAAATTTCCTCTAATATATACATTGATAAGCCAGACGAGGGTTTAAGAGATGCAGGTTGTGTTGGACTTATGCTCAATAGTATAGTTATAAATATTCTCCTTTATGCTAATGCTATTTTTCTTTTAGCAAGAATCTATCATGATATTGGAAATAATTTATTAATTCTCCAATATTTCTACTCCAAGATGGGTATGACTATTAATTCCAACAAAACTAATTTTCTAATAATTAATTTCAGAAATATCATTTATGATACTTTCGTTTATGACAAAAACTACTTGGAGAAGGTTCCTTATTATAATATGTAGGAATTGACATCTATTATAAGCTCAATTTGAATTATAACATTTATAAAAGGATAAATGTAGGTTGGGAAGCTTAATATGAGCTTGAAAACAATTGTAAGCTGGTAGATTTGTGGATATCAAATTAAAAAATAAAATCCTTGTTGAGACTCTCATTACTCTTATTATTTTATATGGGTGTGAGTTTTTGATTTATAGTATATCCAGACACTCATGAATGAAGATTGAATCAATCCAAGAAAAGTTGATAACCTATAACCTCAATATTAAAGGAAATACTCCCTACCCTATTATCCTGATTGAACAATCCTTCCCCCCATTGAAAGCACAATTATGACTAGGTATCTTATGTATAAGAATAATTTATACAACATGGAAGGAATTCTTTTCCTAAAATTCTTTCTAACTCTATTCAAAACCCCCAACTTTGACTCAAGCAAGGATGACATAAGGATGTTTAAGCTTGGCTCGACAACTGGGGGATAAAAATAAGGACATCATGTTGCAAAATAAGGATAAATTTTAAAATATTATACTTCCAAATTAAAGAATGATTATGGGGAAATAAATAGTTTGAGGGAAAAATGAAACTATGATATTATTAAAAGGTGATCAAACCAAATCTCAAAAACCAAAAATATCTTTCAGTCTAAACTAGTGTTAAGAACAATGCTAAGATAAGAATTAATTATCATGAGCTTCATAGTGAAATTAGGCTTTAGTAAACTCCAAAAATTCCATGGGGCGAAAGAGTCGGTCACTCTTGGGATACTAAAAGGGTTGAAGATGAAAAACACTTTCTTTTAGATTGCACATCTTATACTTAATTTGATCTAATTTTCAAAATATTTTTCACATTACCAACCCTTTTTACCTTCTAAATTAATACAACTATTGCAATCTAGGAACGCTCCTCTCACATGCTTTTGAGCACAAAAAAAAAAGATAAAGAATTATGATTAAACTCTTTCCTTTTTAAGGCATATAAATCTTGATAGTGAACATTAACCATCATCATCACCATTATTTCAATATATAATTAAAAAAATTAATAATACCCTTTAATTTAAAATCTTCGAAATTAAAAAATATGTATTTAAATAACTAACTTTATATAAATCAATATAAAATGGGAAAAAATAAATTATTAATAATGACGTTAATTGGAAAAAAGAAACTAATTTTATATATGACCTTAAAAGAAATATAAATAAAATATGTAATTTGTTATCAATTATATTGTTTGAAGGGGTTGTTTAACTAATATACATTTTGGAATTTTTGGTTTGCAACTATTCTTGGTCAACTCATGATTTTATTGTGGTTTAAAATGTATTTTTGATTATATATACATGCATTCAACACTGTGAAAACTCAACTTATGGAGAGTTCACAACTCAAACTTGTGATTCCAACAAGTCCATGCCACATTTTATTGTGGTTTAAAATGTATTTTTGATTATATATATGGATTCAACACTATGAAAACTCAACTTATGGAGAGTTCAAAACTCAAACTTGTGATTCCAACAAGTCCCTGTCACATTCTGAGTAAATTAGACCATAAAATATGTCAAAAACCTCCAAAATAATTATTCAACTATATAAAAGCTCCAAAAAACTTTGTGAAATATATAAAATTATTCAACTATATTTTAATAATTTTAATGAAATGTCTTTTAACTTTTTATTTTTTATTTTTGTAATTTTAAAAATCAACAATTAAGTTGATCTTTCAAATGATACTAAAAATCATTATATAATTGAACTAGTCACTTCACATGAGGGAATGCCTTAATAAAGCACCCAATCGATTTTTATCCAAAATCACTAGACTAATAAAAAGTATTTTGATTTAAAATATTAATATTTTTTTTTGTAAGCTAATCATGTTACCGTTCATATTAATTCGAATTAGAGCCTGTACATACATATAGTGGCCTCAACCCGCCCCGAAGGGAAACCAGGTTTGTTGGCCACCTTAGGTTTTTAAATGCCAGCCAAAAACAAAAAATACTGAGTCTACTTGTCCATGCTAAATATACTAAATAACAAAATAACAAAAGGAGAGAAAGCTCTCAGCATCCTAACTAAGGAGACTTTATACATAACTTGAAAAATCAGTCTGCCATGGCGCCCGGCTGATTATCTTCCTCCTTTGCTCCAGGAACAAGCTTCTTTACCTGTTGTTGTATCTCGTCGAGCTTGCTATCCTGCATAAGAAGGGTTATTTGGAGGTTCTTCATCTCTTTCTTTAGATTTTGGATACCCTGGGCCAATTCTGCCATCTCCATGGCTACGTGTTCCATAGATTTTGCCAGCAGCTTCTTCATTACCCAATACACATGGAGAGCTTGCTTATACAGGGACATACATCCTTTGGTGTTTCCCGGGTCCAACAACAGATACTCCAGTCTTCCATTTCAGGCTCCGATTGCTCCTGTGTAGCCTCTTCCTCCAGCTGTTGTATTATCCTCCGAATATCCTTATTTGTTTCTTCACTATACGCCCTCTTCGCATACTGAACCTGACTCTTCAGCGTCCTCCTGCCACGTCGTTTTCCTACCAGTGGAGGGGAGCTCCGCTCCTGGTTTCCAACCTGGTGTCCTCTCCCTCTGCCTCGATGGCCCCTTCCCCATCATGCGCCAGCTTTGTTGCCCTCCTTTACCATACTTCCTTGACTAGTTATGCCTGAGGGGGCTCCAAGGAAACCTTCCTCTCCTTGCCCTCTAGCTTTCTTCTCTCGAATTCCTACCTCTTCTGTTTCCCTATCCTCTGAAGGCCTCCCTTTCCCCATTCTGCTTCTCCTCGTTTGAATTTGACTGTCCTGTTTTGGGCTGTGCACCTCCTCCATGCCCACCTGGTTCTGTTCCGTTTCTTCCCCGGAATCGACCGTATTTTCTTCCTTCCCCATAGCGCTTCCTCCCCTGCTCGTAACAGTCCCTTCTTTCCTCATTTTCCTCTTTGCTGCCTTACACTTAGTTTTTCCGGGGATGGGAGGTGGACCCTTATGCTGTCTCCTCTCTGCTTTATATTTTGTTCTAGTCTCCAAATCCTTTCTCTTGTCGTCACTCTTGCCACGGGCATTAACCACAATCCTATCCTTATGCCTCCTCCCGAATCCAATTCCCTTCTCTCGCCGCCCTTCCCTGCTCTGCTACACTGCCTCTCTCTGTTGCCTGCATTTGCCATAATCACCCACTCCTCCTCGGCTTACCGCTGTGCCAGCTAACCCTTGTCCCATCACTGGAGCATTGTCTCTTGCACCACCTCTGGCCTTCAAAGTTCCCTCTCCACTGCTCTTTACAATTATGCCCGGTCTCTCAACCGTCCTGTCTACCTATAGTAATCTCTGTGTGCGAGGTGGCTTATCATAGCCGCTCCCTGTCATCACTCTAGTCACCCTCTTTGCCGCTATTTTCACCCCGATCGGGGGCCCTTGGTGATCCTTTTTATCAATCTATGGTTTCATTATTGTCCTGAGTAATTATTGAGTTGAGAGTCCCCCATCGAGGGTTGTTCATTGCTATTGGCCATATGCTGTCCACTTTTCCTTCCTGTTCTTTGCATCCCCAATTTCCCAGGAAGTCTGCAGCTTTATTTCCTTCTCGTCTAACATGATTAAAATTTTTATACTCAATACGTTTCAATATGTCCGCCAAGTCTTGAATTATCCCTACCGTCCTCCAGCTCTTTGCAATCTGTTCCCAATCCTTCCCATTATTGAGGTTCCTAAGCATTTCAATTACTATCTGCGAGTTACCTTCAATTTCCAGATTTGTGTATCCATTTCTTATTGCTATTCTAATACCTTGGTATACTTCCATCATCTCTGCTTCGTTGTTAGTCATTATGCCTCCTTTATCAGCGTACACCCATCTAGTACGTCCCTCATTGTCTTTGAAGGTACCACCGAAACTTGCTGGCCCTGGGTTTCCTTTGGAAGCCTCGTCAAAATTCAGCTTAATGAAGTTTTCCCCAGGATAACTGAACTACGCATGGCTCTGGGTCTAAGATATTTGATGTCTTTCCTTCTGGGGATACACCATACTGTAATCCAAATTAAGGTGAGCTAAGATTCGACCCTCATCATGGGTCATCTTCCAGTGCTCCTCCTCCCAAGTTTCTGCCAGAACAGTTTCTCTTATTAACTTTTGCGTTCTTCTCCAGATCTTTTCTGGTGGATTGTTTTTGTCCTGGAAGATCCTTTGATTTCGCTCTTTCCACAGAAGCCAGATGACAAAACCTATGGCTAAGCTCCAGACTCTCCTTATTACTGAGCATGAAAATTGGCCCTTCCCCCACTGAAATATGGTCTGTTTAGTGTCCTGAGGGTCCCTATTAGATTTTCCAAAGAGGTACCTGACCTCATCCCACTGATGCTGGGCAAAGGGACAAGAGTTCAGAAGGTGTTCCTATGTTTCATTCTCCTGTTTACAAAGGCTGCATCTAGGGGGTCCCTGGAAGCCTCGTTTCTGTAACTTGTCCCATGTCAGGATTCTTCCCTTTCCTACTAGCCATGCAAACATTGTTACCTTTGACCGCCACTTATTCCTCCATATTGTTTTCCAATCTATTACTTCCTCTTCACTCTCCTGTCGAGTGGTTAAATAATAAGCTTCTTTGACTATGAAGGTCCCTTTTGTAGATTTCCCCATTTGAGAATATCTGGTCCCATTCTAATTTTAATTCTTCTTGATTCCAACTCTTTTACTAGTATCTCTTTCTGATCATGGTCAATATTTTTGTCCCATTCTTCAGGTTTCCTCCAAGTTCACCAGGTCTCATCTATCTCCTCTTCCTTCCAGTAATATTTTACATACTTTAAGCCCTCCATTTCTGCCTTCCGATATGTGCTTTGTAGAGCTTGAATACCGACCATTCTATCCCTTTGTTGCCATGCCTCCTCCTAGAATTTGGCTATACGTCCGTTCCTAATTTCCCAAAAGGCATATTTGCCTATGATATCTCTGTTCTGGCTTGCTAAGTCCCATATTATAGATCCTTTTGGGACTTCTTCTAGTCTGAGGATACATTCTGTTGTTAAGGGCATGTTATATTTTTGAGTCCATATTTTTTTCCATAAGTCATTTCCCCCCCTCATCCACCTCCACCACAGCTTCACCCCTAGAACTTGGTTTAGGATACCCGGATCCCTGAGACCGAGTGCTCCTTCATATTTTTGTTTGGATAGACCTTTCCACGACACAAGGGCCCATTTCCTTTGCTGTTTGGGTCCTCCCCATATGAATTTTATGAAAATTTCCTTCATTCTTACGCAAAGTCATTTGGGAGCTGCCATCACCGATAGAGGGTATATTGGAATGGCCTGGAGAATTGATTTCAGAGGCACTAGTCTTCCTGCTATATTCAACGATCGAAAGGACCAATTCTCAAGTCTGTTCTTGAGTTTTTCTATTGTTTGCTGCCAGTTTGCTAATCTTAAAGGGTTTAGATCTTGTTGATTTCCCAGATATTTTGTTGGTAGCTCTCCTGGTCGAAAGCCCAACGTTCTGGTCAAGTGGGCTTTGATCGGCTATGGGGTATTAAAGATAAATGTACAGGATTTGTCTTTGTTGATTTCCATACCCGAGGCTTCCATAAACAGATCCAAAATCCTTTTTACCCTCTTCACTTCTTTTAGGGAGACTTCACAGAAGAGCATGATGTCGTCTATAAACTGCTGGTGAGTGATATGCAAGTTGTTTTCCCATAACCTTAGCCCCTTGATCTTTCTTTCCCTCATCTCTTTTTTGAAGTATCTTCCTAGACCTTCTGCCGCCATAATGAACAAGAAGGGAGATAAGGGATCACCCTGTCTTAATCCTCTTGTGGCGTTAAAGGTCTAAGTTGGCGTCCCATTCAACAAAATAGAGAAGTTAGGTGTTGATATCATGTTATAAATCCAATCTATCCATCAATTTCTAAAACCAAATGCCATACGAATGGCCTTGAGGTACTTCCAATTTAAGCGGTCATAGGCTTTTGACAGGTCCAACTTTATCATCATTCCTCTCTCCTTTTTTTGTTTTAGAGAATGGATCACTTCCTGGGAGACTACCAAACCATCTAGGATTTGTCTCCCCTCCACAAAACCAGTTTGCTTTGGGGAGATTATGCTAGAGAGAATTGGTTTCAGTCTTTTAGCAATCAAAGTAGCGATAATTTTATAAATTACATTACAAAAGGCTATTGGGCAGAAACCTTGGGCATTCTCTCATTTAGCAGTTTTAGGAATAAGAGTAAAAAGGGTAGAGTTAAGACTCGGCCATACCTTTTGCTGTCTACGAGACTCCTCTACCACCTCTAGGCTATCTTGTCCCAGGAAATGCTAGCCTGCTTGATAAAATTCCTCCGTAAATCGTTCCGGTCCTTGGGCTTTGTTTTTCTTCATTCCCTTTACTATTTCCTCCACTTCTTCTAGCATTGTTGCCCTCATCAAAGCTTTATTTTGGTCTTCAGTTATTATCTTTGGGATTTCACTGCAGATCCTTCCCATAGCCTCTTCTCTATCGTCTCGGGGCTCAGTCAGCAAATCTTTGTGATACCCAACTACTACCTGTTCAATACCCTCATGCTCTGTTATTCTTTGCCCTTCTTCATTTATGATAGAGAATATTCTGTTCCTTTGCCTGTGTTGGATCATGGCTTGGTGGAAGAACTTAGTGTTTCTTTCTCCATCAGGAAAGCAGTTTATTTTGGACTTTTGTTTCCAAAAAATTTCCTCCTGTTTTCTCCGTTCCTCCAATGGGCTAATCAATATTCCTTCTTCCCTACTTTTCTGCTCATTTCGCCCTTCTACTATAATTTTCTGTTGTATCTCCTCCATTTTTCGTTCTAATCTCTGCTTCTCCATTAATATGTTCCCAAACTCTTCCTTGTTTCATTTTTTGATTTTCCCTTTGAGTTCTTTGAGCTTTAACTGAAAGGTATGCATCTTACATCTTCCTCTTTGTTGACTATGAGTCCACCATTTCTCTACCTTCAGCATAAACTGCTTATTCTTGAGCCATAAGGCCTCAAACCAGAAGGGGCGTTTGTAGGAGTTCTTCTTGATATCTATCTCCAATCTAATAGGCCAATAATGAGAGCCCATGGCAGGGAGAATCATTGACTCTATGAATACATCCCTGTTTATGATCTATTATGATATTAAGAATCTATCCAATCTGGACGCTATTTTATTTCTGCCACCCCTTATGTTGTTCCAAGTATGGATCCCATTTATCGTTGGAATATCTACCAATCTTTGCTCTGTTAGCATTTCGCAGAAGGCCTCCATATCTTGGTCTGGTCTACTTACTCCCCCTCTTTTTTCTCCAAAAGGTTTAATCATATTAAAATCCCCTCCTACAATCCATGGAATCCCTGGAAATATCCTGCGGATAATTTGCATGTTTTTAAGGAACTTTTTGCATTCCCTTGGGATGTGCATAACATAGACTTCGGTGATGAGTATCCACTTAGAAGACCCTATCATTCTGAATGTGCTTGAGAGGATTCGGGGGAGGCTGACCGAGTTTTTGAATTGCACTTCCTCCGGATTCCACAGGACTGCCAGTCCTCCTGCCTTGCCTGTCGCATCTTGACCCATTACCTCATAATGTATATTGTATTTTCTCATTATTTCTTCTAGTTTCTGGGAGCTGATCTTCGTTTCTTGGATTATCATTATACTGGTTTTGTCTTTCTTCACCCTATCCTTCAGATACCTCTGTTTACCTTTATTGTTAAGACCTCTGATGTTCCATCTTGTGACTATCATTTTATAACTTTTTGGATGGTTGTTGAAATACCTTTGAAAGAGGTATGACTCTACCTGAGTTTACCAGAGTTTCCCCTACCACCTAAATGGTTTCGCTCATTGGCCGTCTCCCTCTTTTCCTACCTCCTTTGCCAGAGCTGCCCATTCCCATACTCTGGGTTCCTTGCGCTCCTGTTTCGTCCAGTTGACTAGCCAGAAGGGTTCCTTTCTTTTCCTTGTATTTCTGGAACATCTCTTTGTACAATTTTTTTTGCTCCTCTGGAATGAACCTCTCATCAAGGTTCTTCCAGTCCTGTAGCAGCCTTTCATTACTCGCTCCTTATCACTTCCACTGTCTTTTTGGGGGTCGATCTCCATCTGCGATTGTTCTATTGACATAGCTGTGTTCTCCTCTATTCCTTCTTTTTCCATGTTTCCCTGGTTTGACTCTGGCTCCTTGGTATCTTTAGCGAAATCCATAGGTTCTTATGTGCTTTCTACTTTTTCCATCTCTCCTTCTTCTTCCTGGAGGACCTTGAACTTGTTTTGACATTCTACTGACATTGTTTTGACAGATTGTGGCATTCTTGTCGTTCCTTTCCCTGGTCTTTTTTTATTGGGATTTCCTGGAAACCCTCCTCCTCTCCTCCTGTGTCTTCTGTCCTTCTCTTTTCTACTTCTTCTTTCCTTGATATTTCCTCTGCAGCGTTAAGTGGACATTGTTTGAAAATATGGCCATATTTATGGCACCTTCTACATCTGAAGGGTATGTGTTCATAATCCATCGGTTGCTGCCATACTTCGTCGTGTTATTCTAACTCTATGTACTCCGACAGAGGTTCTGATATGTTCATGTATACACATATCCTTGCATAGGATGTGTATCTCCTTCTTTTTGTGGTCTCTGCGACTTTGACAAATGTCCCTATTGTATTTCCTATTCCTTCCAGAATCTCGGGGTCCCAAAACTCTATTGGTAAACCAAACAATATTACCCAGATGGGTGCTGCTAACATCTTTTCTTGGTCTGGATTGTAACAGTCTTCCCAGTGCCTCATGAATAAAGCAGCATTATTCATGAAATATGGTCCCCCTTCAAAGGTTCTTTCCTTGTCCTCTAGATTTGCGAATATCACTGTAAAAAATCCCTTTGCCCCCAACTTCATCTCTATATGTCCTTTCAGTTTCCATCTTTGTTGTATCCACCTTGCCAGGTCCTTTTCGGACGGCCAAAACCCCACAAACTTACATATCAGGGCATGGTCCCTCATGTAGCATCTGTACTCTTCAAGTTTGTTATTCGGAATCACAAACCTCGGTTTTTTCAGAGCTTTGGGAAGGCATCTGCCCCTAGTCTTGTCTGCCAATGGTTTCCCATCACTGGCGCTTCTCTGCTATCTTCCTTTGGGTCTCTTCGTAGCCCACTTCCACTTGCTTCTCCCGCCGTTACGTTTTTGTAGGAGGGGCTCTCTCCCCTCCCGGGATCCCCTGTCATGGTGCCTTTCAGTTCCTCCTTGCTTTATAAACTTGTCCTACTCTTTTTTATGTCTTTGCTGACTTGATTGCAGGCAGGATGCGCGTGCCCTTGCCGTTATCTCCGCTGCTACTCCTCTTACCAGCTCGCCGTTGATAACCCTAAAGTTTCAGAAACCCTCGTCGGTGCCCTGTCCTCGGCTCCAAACCCTAATCCCCATCGCTCCCCCCTCATATGATTTAAAATATTAATATTAAAAATAATGTAAATTAATTTATTTTTTAAAAATAAATACAAATTTCAAATAAAAAAAATCACATCGTTTATTATACTATTAAATATTTTTTACAAATAAAATTCAATTTTTTATAATATTTAATTAACAAAACACGTGTAAATCAAAATAAAAATTTCAAATCTAAAATACTTGTGAAATTTAACTTCTTCTTATTTGGATCATTTTAATCGCTAATTATGATAATTTTTTTTTTTTTTTAAACTATATTTAAAAAACAAATCAACCTGTAACATCAAATTCCATCCTCTCTTCCGATAAAGACTCCCTTTTAAATTCTAACTCTAACGTGTTCGAGTGCTTTGGATCCTACCTTCAAACTACAAATTCTAACCCTCCAGTATCCGTTCAAAAAATTCTAAAAGTACGCGACAACACAAGCTACACTTCACGTTTTTGGTATGAGGAAAAGACGAGAATGTGATTCATCACGTCAAATCCGTGGAAATATGGGGAACACCTGAGGCACGAAGTATTTGTAGGGTAAATGACACGTTTGGAAAATGTCCTTTGCTCCGACATAAAAACACCATGTGAATCACATGCTCACGCTAAAGGGTTATGTACCTTGCTAAAAGGATAATGTACCTAGTGTAGTTATCTTTATTTATTTATTTAACCATAATATAAATAGGCATTATTAAAATCTTCATGTCAATAAAAACGTTCACGTAATTCTTTAAACTGTACATTGCGGTTAAATTGGTTAAATTTCACAGTTATTTATTTTTTTATTTATTTAACCATTATATAAAATATGAACTTTTTGTTAGTCTTAATGGATAGTCTAGTTGGTTGAAGTCTGTGGGTTTAATTTTCTTTGGGTCCATTAAAAATAGACTTTGTGAATTGAGTCGATTTGGCATGAGGCCCGTCTAAAAGTGAAAAGTGGAAACTTTGTGTTTCCTTAATTCATAATCCAACATTTGGCAGGACACCCTTTCACTAGGATCCAGAGTTAAAAATTGAACCGTCATAGCTCTTCCTTAGCCCATCCCAAAAGGGCTAAAGAACTTTACGGAAAAAATTAAAACATCAACATCACTTATCAATCAAAAACGTTGAATTAAATTTCTATATTTGAAGAGAAGGGCAATATTTTTCATCAACCGTGAATTTTTTCTAAGTTTACAAGAGTCTAGAGTCTGGACCAACACATAAATCACTCCAAATCACTCCAACATTTTCGTAGAAGAGACGAGTTGGACGACCTCATACGAGTTATGACATCAACTCATGCCAATCATAGTCAACTAAGAGGTGATTCTTGTGCGAATGTTCCCTCTCGGTAGATGATTTGTGAACTGCGGTGAAAATATTCATAAATTTCAGTGTTTTGATGGGAAACAGAGTCTATATGGAGTCTGTGGAGAGAGCATTCCACAATCCCTATGTCTCAAGAATAAATTATCCTTCTAACTTCTGAGTCATATATTCATTTCGTCGCCTGAAATCTTATGAAACAAGATGAGCTGCAGGGCAGCAAGTCCTTGCCTTGAGCTGGGAAAAGCTTGCTGTATGCTGCACCTGATAGCAGCCTTATCATATGCCCTTGCAGAGCAGATACAAAGTCCTCTTCACTATAGCAGCCTTATCATATGCCCTTGCAGAGCAGATACAAAGTCCATTTATGTAAGAATTGATCCTTGAAATGTGTATATTCGACAGTCAATTAGTCTTCTGAAGTAGACTGAAAATCTTGCTGTACGCTGCACCTGATAGCAGCCTTATCATATGCCCTTGCAGAGCAGATACAAAGTCCTCTTCACTATAGCAGCCTTATCATATGCCCTTGCAGAGTAGATACAAAGTCCATTTATGTAATCAATTAGTCTTCTGAAGTAGACTGAAAAGCTTGTTGTACGCTGCACCTGATAGCAGCCTTATCATATGCCCTTGCAGAGCAGATACAAAGTCCATTATGTAAGAATTGATCGTTGAAATGTATATATTCGACAATCAATTTGTAAAATGTGCCTGAGCTAAATTGTAATGGTATACCTTGCAGCCTCCTCTTCACTGTCAAATAATCCCAAATATATATACCTGCCATCATGATAAATGACTTAACTTAGATTAGTTGTAGGAGATTGATTGAAAAAATAATAGCATTACAAGTCTCTGTTGCAGCAGACGAGGCATATAAGTATTTTTCGAAGCACCCTTGTGTTGTTAAAGATGGGACAATGACTATTTCACATTACCACTTTGAATTATGATCATGTGGATTAACATATGTGTAAAGATTATTGAACTAGTTTTAATGGTAGGATCGTGGTATATAAATACTAGACGGCAAGCTCATAATTAACCTATGAATGGAATGGATTAAGCTATAGCAAAAGTGGCTTGTCTGCCTTAGCTTCTTGCTTTGCCTTTGTAGGATCTGCTCTCACTACCCTTGTTTCTGACTCTACAGGGTATACTAATATATATCTTATAAAGCTGCTGTAAGAACCGAAAGCAGAATCTGCTTCATGGGTGTTCAGCCGTCAGACACCGCAACAAGCGTTTTCAAGAGTTTGTTTCAGTTCCCAAGTGTCATCTGTGTGATTGCGAGCGAGATTTTCTTGGCCTATTTCAGTCTTTATACAGAGAATTGTGATTCAAGAAACAAAAATGGCCCCAGAAGTGGATGCAGATGTATTGATCAACGCCGCAGGGGGTAAAGCAGTAGCCGTAAGCGGCCTGCGCGCAGGACACTCCAAGAGAGCGTATGTGACATTCTTGGCTGGAGTTGGAGATTAATAAGTTCCTATTTTTTCCTGTGGTACCGCGTCATTTTCTTTCCTAACCTGTTTCCTATTCCCGTTTCCTATTCCCGTAATTTAGAATTAAGTTATATATGATAGTTTTGTTAAAATCGTAATAATGTTTTGCCCTCAAAAACCAATTTGTATTTGGTAGTGTGATATCCCGGGAACCACTTAAGTACACGTAGTATTAATAAATAAATATTTTACGTATAACCGTTCAAGTTGCCAAACGAATTTTAACGCTAGTGAACTGAAAAAAAGATTAGAGATATCAGCAAAGGGCGCATGGTTGATATAAAACTAGGATTTAAGATTAACTTTATTATTTTTGTTCCAATTTTTGGCTCGAGAAAATTGGGGTCTCGAGGCAAGAATTATTTATCTCAATGGTTCATAACTGTCACACCGGAACCATTGCGTCAGTTCCAAGATAAGAGTTGAAAGAAGGCCGCAAAATGTCTCTTTTTAGTATTATGGTCAGCAGGTCAAAAAGAAAAGAAGAAGGGAACGACCATACTCTTTCAGCAATTATAATGTGAGAATATATATGGTGTAATGTAAGGCATTGGATTATATATTAGGATTCAGGCTTGCGATTGTCTTGATTATATTGTGTACACGGTAGAGTGAGAATTTTGTTACCGTCAAAATTTAGGAAGTTGTTACATATATTTGAATATAAGGCGGTGGGCATATCTTGGAACCAATAATTGCGATATATATAAGATAAATCCACAATATGACCGCAGGTGTACCTTAGAATAATCTTTCTTTTGATATGGTTAATCGATAATTAAGTCACCTTTTCGTTTTACACTCACCTCAACAAAAATAGTATCAAAAATTAATTATCGATTAATTTTAAGTCAACTTCTCCTTTCACACTCACCTCAACAAAAACCGTATTAAAAATTAATTATTGATTAATGTTATGATGTGCATGAGCGAAACGTGGCAGAGGAAACTAGGCATCGCTGTTTAGCAGTCGGTCACGCGCAGCTAATGCCATTCGAAAACAACTTGACGCTTACAGCAGGCCTGATCTCGGAGGAATTGGTTGCAGCTGCTAATCAATGTTTTCTAGTTCGAAAGACGACGAAGAAACGAGGTCGTAGAAATAGAAATAGTGAACCAGATGACGGTGAATTGGAGGATTGGAACGCACTGTGGAGGAAATTAAATCTGGTACGTCTTTATTGCCAGTAATTCTATGCGTCGTGTAATCAGAGATATATTAAAATCGCGTTACTCAAAATCTTGTTTCGATCGCAGGTTTCTCATGCCCAATTCTTTCTGAAAATTGGCTCAATTTGCCAGAGCTACACTTCTATAGTTCCAATAGAACAGCATGTGATGTGGGTTCCAAAAATCTGCCTGCATAAGAGGAGAATGTTGAATGCATTGAATTGGGGTTTGTTGAATGCCAGGATTTGAATGCAGGATTTTGAAGATTTCGCCAGGGAATGAAGTTGGGAGAAAACCCTTTTGGTTACTGGAAATTTAACACTGGTTGATCATTTCATAACATTTTATTTTGATCTTTTATTGAGTTTAATTGGTTCATAGGCAAATCAGAGTATTGGCTATTTTGGGTTTGTTAAAAATCAAACTTTCGGGTTCTGAGGATGCAGTGCCTCTGACTGTGGGGGTGGATTCAAGATTTTGGTCTTGCAAGGGCCATTACAGGCTTTGAATGTAAGAATTCTGGTGGTTGACATTCTCTGAAGATATTAGCCTAGTGGCAGATTTGGTTGACAATGGACAGATGACACAAGAAAGAATTGGGTAAATTGGCAAGTTATGATCTGATCATGTGGGTAGTAGTAATGATACTACAGAACGGTCTTATTTAAGGTAACTTTGCAACTTAATTTTGATTGAAATTTGGCAAGATTTGTTTCGCAATTTTAAGTTTCAACGCTTGCAGATATTGAGTACTGTGGACTGTCTTAAATGACAGATAAGTGAGTTGTTGTTAACTGCAGCAGCGTTTCTGCACGCGGTAAATGGCCAGCTCGGCAGGACATTGTTCCGGTTCCTTCAACCACGTCGTCTAGTGCACCAGTACCCATGACCGCATGTTCCCTACAGTTGATGCCAGTCAGTGATGAATTAAGGAATTTACAGGCAGGTGATCAGGTTAGGTTTCTACCAAATTAGGGGTCTGTTTAGATATTCGAATATCTCACTCCTGTTTAGTTCTTCTTTATACATTTGAAAAGTTCTCGCCGCTGAGATGCCACCATTGTGAATCTATTCTGTTAAATTCCTCCTCACTTGGCCCTGGTCCTAATGGGACGAAATATCCTGTATGCATCAATAGGTATTTTTTTTTTTAAAGTAGCAGAGTATGACTTGACAATTGGGTGAAAATGTTCACTGAGCTTAAAGGCTAATTGGATCGCTCTCTGCCTATATTAAATCTGTATTTAATATAGTTATGTATTTAAAATAGTTATTTACGGGTTATCTGAATATGAAGATGCCACAAACACCTATGTCCTGATTATGCTCTCTGTAATTATTCCTGACATGAATAATAACATTGAAGATTGCTGGTTTCAGAGTACCGCGAAGAAAAGCCAAGTCCAGCATTCTGCAGAAAGTGTTTGATTGATGGTCGTTTTTATTTGAAATCAGGGAAGATGAATGGAGGGTGTGTTTAGAGATTGCAACATTCTTCTCGGGGTGGAGAAGGTTCAGAACAAAAGAACAATGGGCCTGGTAGAAAAGAACAAGAAGATGAGAATCAGAGTATGGCTCAATTGCTGGTAAAGTTACCAACAATTCTCTATTCTTTCTTTCAATGTTAAATTATGGTAAAGCCATTTAAATGTGTGTGCCAAGGTCATCAGTAATGCAGAGGAAAGCGAAGAAATATTAAAGACAGACAAAGACAAATTTGAGTCTCTTATCCATAGATTAAGATGATTCTATTCTAGATTTTAAGATGATTCTACTCTAGATTTTATGTATTGCAGGACTAAAATCATCACCTGTGCAGGTTTGACCTCTCTGTCTGTAGAAGAGGAACAGTGTGATCCTGGACTGGAGAATATGCATTATGTAGTTGAACCAGCGTCTCCACCCACAACAGATAGCGGGTTCGATCAACTTGCAAACTTGCAATCAACGCTCAGGCATGGCAGACTCCCACGCAGGTCGGAAGCTTTCTCCTCTTATCAAGATGCGATCACCGCCCCTATGCTTGACAGCACATATGCTCCACACCAGCTGCCAACTTCAACGATGGGCACCTCAACAACAACATGCATGCACACTTGCGAACTTGCTTTAGCTTATATCCATTATATCCATTATAGCATTAAATGTTTGGGAACTAATGCTATTGCAAAGATAGCATTAGTTCAAGGAGGCGACACTCTTCTAATTAACCCAACTGCTTTCCGAACAATTTCCTAAGTTTTCAGATGGTATACCTCGTACTGAGGCCAAATAAGATGAACGTTGCTGTGATTGGTTACAAGCATCGACAAACATATTTTATGGCATCGGTTAATGGGACATATCGCCAAACTTTGGTTTAAGCAAAAATAAATTTATCGATTCCTGTGTCAGACTAATGCAATCGATAAAAATCGATTACTATAGTCCCTGCCAGGCCCGGAGGGCAGGGACTAATAAGGTGGAAAATTAATGATGGATTAATGCTACGTTGTCTTTAATCTTTGTTCTCGTTAATTTCTTTTATTACTTCACATGATCACACTTTTATTTAAAGTCAGCACCTCAATGAGTTTTTCTTACTTTAAGTTTGGTTTTTCTTGTGTATGGAGAAGGTAGTAGTTGGTGTTGGTAGCTTCAAGTTTCAGGTTCAACTTCTCAGTGATAGTGTTTATTTATTTTTTATAAATATTTTATGTTAAATGTCCAGTGTAATGTTTGGTTATGCTTTTTACTTAGTTATTTATGTTTTATTTGTTCAGTTATTAGTTTGATTTAAATCTGATAGGGTTTATTCATGCATTTCAGTAGCTTAGGAAAAGAGTCTCTTTCGTCCTTTTTGTTGATGGTATCAATCCCACTCCATCAAAATATGAGGGCATGAACTTCTAGTCTTGTTTTTTTCACACATAGGATTGACTATAAACAAAAAAAAAAATGAATTATGAGTTTCTTATTATTAATATTTAATATTCATATTGCATTTCATATTATTTTTGATAGCCATAAAATTTAAAGCAATAGTAAATAAAATATGGCAAGGGTTATTTTCATTGTGAAGACAGCCATATGCAGTGGTAAATATTTGTGAGAAGGAACTTGTGTTTTGAATGTTACCTGCTTGACATTTTGATCCCTTCTGTGAGATCATTATCAAGAGACTCAAAACCTAATGGTGATCCCACATAAGGGATTGAAACATTGAGCACGTAAAATTTAGAACAAAGTTTCCTTCTCAGATTATCTCCTCATTATTTCAGGCTCGTTCATTACAACACATGTACACTAGGAATTTTAAATAAAGTTAGATTTAGAAATCTAGAGTTTTATCAATGAAAAACCTTTAGAAAAATAACTTATCATTACTAAAAAAATGATGTGGCCCTCATGCACTTTTGAGATGCAATTAACACATGGAAATCTAAATTTTATCAATGAAAATCCTTTATCATTTCTTAAAAAATGATGTGGCACTCACCTGCTTTGAGATGTAGCAAATAAAGTTGTTTTGTTATGAAGACTTTACCTTTGTTCTCACCTTATGATAGAGTATCTAATATTGCATCCATACACCTTTATTTATCCTTTGCATTTTTTTCTTGAAACTTGGTTTTTAATGAAAATTCTTCTAAATCGCCATTTACAATATTTTCTTCAATCTTGCTTTAAAATGAAAGTTATTATTATTTATTTTAAAAAAGCCACAAGGTTTGAAATTAATAATTAGATTTTTATTCATATTCATATCTCTAACATTTAAGATTTAGATTTATCACCCTAACATTTAATATTTGATATTTTTCTCCATTCAAAAATATCAATTCATTATTAGCCATATAAATTTAAATACAAAATTTTCTCAATGCTTTCAAAATGGCCATATAAATCTAAAAATAAACATGACCAAGTTTAAGAGATTAGGGAGGGTGAATGAATCCATTTCCATTTAACATAAACCTCTAAGAAGTGTTTGAGTAAATAAAGTTCTAAGCTGTGTTTGTAAGTCTTTTAGTGTTTAACATGAAATTCTAAGTTGTATTTTACAAAACAATAACATAATTGAAAAATATAAAATCTTTATATTCCTAAATTTTGAAAAAAAAAATAAAAGTTGTATCTCTCTTTCTCTCTCTCTCTCTCTATATATATATATACACACACACACGATTATCCAATAAATAATCTATTACATTAAAAAAATTATAATTGTTTTGTTTTAATATGAAGTTGTTATTATTTCTTTCACCAATAAATATGTTATTTCTTTTTAATTTATGTGTTTATTTTTCCTATTGTTCTTATTGATTAAATAAAAATGTCTCTTATTGGTCACTCTAGGAAGGATAAAAGGAAATTGTTAATTGTTGATGCATTTGGTCTCCCACAACATTCTAATTAAAACCATATAGTATTTAATTTAAATTTGATGCTCATCTACATGAAGATAATGATCAAATAGTGTCAAGCTTATTGAAAGAGAAAACCCATCAAAGAAACTGAAAAGAATAGTCAATTTTCAATGGAAGTCAATATTTCCATGGGATTATGTTGTAAAGGATTGTAATGGTAATGAAAGGATAAAAAGTTCTTGGCATGTTAAATTGAAATATACACTCCAATTACAATAGAGGGAACCACTCTTCAAGTTAGTGGTCTAAGTTGTCATGCAAAATCAAAAGCTCATAAATTCTCTTTACAACTTTTGGAAGGAGAAAACAAATGAGGTAATCATACAATCACTAAACATGTCAAACTATTGAAAACATGTATTTTGTTGCTATACATGATCTATCTTTAGAAATGTATAAGTCAACATGTGACCTAAATATGTAAAAGTGCACTCCACACATTCCTTTAACAAATGAACATTCTGCATACACAAATACAATGTCGGGAGAAGAATTTATTCAAGCTACTAAATATGTGTATTGAAACAAACTAAAATATCAGATTTTACTTAGCCCATTTTACTCAATTTTAGTTGATGAAATAATTGATCAAACTATGGAACACTATTTTCAGTATTTTGTTAGTGGTGTTCACATCGATGTCGAATGGTTATGAAAGCCAACAAATAAGAAGAAGTGACTTTCCCCAATGAAGAAGTGACAGTGACTTGATAGTAGTTTAAAATCAGGTCAAGAATGCTTCTTAAGCAATGTTTTCATAAACAATATATGTTTCATGAACAATGTTTGTGATGTTGCTTGTCTTATAAACAATGTAAATACATGGCACATGAGAACATGAGAACAAGTTCTAGAGAACTTTATATTTGAATTGAGCATGAATATTATCATTAGTGTACATAATGATATATATGCTAAGTTTACATTTCCAAGAAGTGCACTCTCTTGGATTATATCCAAGCCATGAAATCTATGATTTGTACCCATAATATAGTCTAGTTCACATGACTAGTTGTTGGTGTTGAAGGTGCTATAGAGGCACTTGGAATGTTTGATGAGCCAAAAGAATGGTTGGTGTTCTTGAGTAGAATAACAAGAAAAAAATTAGAATGAAACAAAATATGACACATCTTTTAAATGAGAATACTGCATATATACATGGATTGTCTTTAAGAAAATTGTGTATGTATCCTATAACATGGATAAAGAAACTTTTGAGCCTTGAATTATGTAATCATTGATGTTAAATTATGATAATTCAAATTTTTTTAATAGTACGAGGTCCATTTCTCTTGACTTGACCTTCAAATTTGAAAATGAAGCAGAAGACTACAAAGAGCCCTAAAATACAAAGAGGCAAACCTTCAATTTAGATTCCTAGATTGGAATATAAACAATCAATAAGATTTGTATGAAAAAATGCATTTTTAAATGATATAGGCTAGGGAATTGAATTATGTGATAACAAGTTCATGAATTGCCTGGTAAAGAGGGAAATAGAAAGAGGAAAAGAAGTGAAGTGGAATTGAATAAGAGGAGTATAGGAGATAAAAAATGGAAAAGTGGATGCAAACATAGTTCAAAATAGAGACAAAGACCAGGTAAACTAGAAAAGTTAAGTAGTAATTATCAGGGGATTAGTGTCTCCTTTCAAGTAGTATGAAAAAGAGCAGGTAGGAGCCTATAGAAGAGGGAGTGGGTGCTCCCAGCAAGTTGTAGCTTGCAGAAGAAAATCGAGGTAGAAGCCAACAAGAAAATTGATGCAAAAGAGGGCGTGGGTGCTTTCCTTTACATCAAAACAACCAAAATTCGTGGTTTTTCCCTTTATGGGTTTCCACTTATATTTGGTGTCTCAATGTGTTGCATGATTTTCTTATATGTTTTTTTTTGTGAATTCATAGTTAATTATTGAACACATATATAAATATTGCAATACAATAAAGAAAGAATTAAAATGCTCGTAAAATAATTTGAAGATGGCCATTTAAAAGACAAAATTGTTGATTCAACCCCCCTCTTAGTAGTTGCCTAGTTTTCAAAACTTGGTATCAGAGAAAGTTCCTTTTGTGTCAACCTAACAATTGCAAGGGAGATTTAATTTATAAAATATGGTGACTCATGAAGGTTTTTCTACAACAAAGCTCCTTTCTTAATGGTACTAATTGCAATTTTGGAAAATCAGAATGAAGACATATTTAATGTCTCTTGGAGTAGATGTTTGGAGTGCAATAGAGTATGGGTATGAGAAACCACTAGTCATTGCTAATAAAGATGATAAATTGGAATCTTCCTACAATCCCAAAAACACGAATGATATCCTTAGTGGGCTAGCTCAGTTAGAATTTGTAAAAGTAATGCACTATAAGACTACTAAAACAATGTGGTAAAAACTAAAAAACATTCATGAAGGAGATGGTGAAGTAAAATTGGCTAAATTATAATTTTATGTAATGCAACTTAAGTATTTTAGAATGAGTGATGAAGAAGACATACCTAAGTTCTTTCTTCTAGTTGATGAAATTGTTGATGTTATGAAGCGTTTGGGTGAAGAAATTAAGGAGTCTACAATATTCCAAAAAGTGTTGAGATCACTCCCTACCAAGTTTAATCCTCAAGCATCAACTATTGAAGAAATGTCTATTATTGCAGAGCTAATGGCGAACGAATTTATTGGATCCCTAACAGCATAATAAATGATTATTACAAAAGGAAAGTTAGCTAGAAGGGATGCAACATTCAAAGAAGATAATAAATATACAGAAGACTAGGGGTTCACATGTTCAGACTTAGATGAAGAAAAAGAAAAAATTGTGAGAATATTGAAGAAAGGGACTGGTAAGTATAAAAGAAAACTTCCTTTAAAGTTTTTTAATTGTTAAAAAGTAGGGCATTATGCCTCAAAATGTCCATTTCAAAAGGAAGAAAATAAGTTTAAAGGTAAGGAAGAGAACAATTATAACATAATGAAGAATGCAAAAAGGTCTAAAAGGAAAAGGTTTTATACAAAAGAAGATAAGAACTCCTTTGATGATACAAAATAATCTTTTGATGAAGAAGGAATTAGTGACTTCATGCTTATAGACCTAGAGACGAAATCTAGAAAACATAATGACTCTGAGTTAAGTGAAGAAGAAGAAGGTGAAGTAGACGAGGGGGATCTAATTAGTGCTCTAGAAGAAATTGACAGAGTCAAGCAAAATAGAAACAAATAGAAACAAATCCTAATTAAGTATATTAAGAAAAAGCCAAAGTCCAAAGAGCTTATCTAGTTAAAAGTTGAATTAGAAGAGGCCAAAAAGGTGGAAGAAATCATGTTAGAATACTTAAAAGAGAAAGGTAAAGAACATGAGAGGTTGGAAGAATAAGTAGTTTCTTTGCGAAAGAAACTATAGAAACCACAAGTTGAGTTGAATATGAACCTTAAATTCATTAATGGGTCTAAAATGTTGAACAAGATACTAAATGCTTAGAGATATCTGATTATGAAAGATGGCTTGATCTATGAAGGATATGTTAGAAATATTGAGAGGAGGGTTGGATCAGTATTTCATGCAATTAGTAATTTTAATTTTCTTTTTCCATGTTAATGTAACCATCATTTATTTAATTCACAACACATTATGTAGTAAATATAAGAAAGAGCAGTAAACCATGATAAACATTTAATCATAAGGCATATGAACCATAAGAATGTAACACATCATTAACGAATCAAAACATATGCACACCATATTTTTAGGTGGAAAACCCAACAGGTAAAAACCATTGTTGTTGTTGTTGTCTTTGTCTTCTTCTTATTGTAAAGAAAATATTTCATTACATCTTACACTTCTGCGAACTCTTACTAGTGTGCAGGATCTTACCTGTTGCAGGTTATGACCTCCTCCTGTTTCTCAAGCTTCGACTGGAAGGAATCTACTACTCCGTGATCAAATTTATTGACCACCATTGAAAGGAAGCTACCACTTCCTCACTGAATGCTCCAAACTTGAGTTCCTCTATGGACCACATTTCAAAATATTTCAAATTAGATCCACCTGACTCAATCACAAACCTTGTAGGCCCTGTTTCATCTAATTTTCAAATTGGATCCACATATACCATTCTATTCAATTTGAAAACCTTTTTGCAACAACTCTCTGATCATCAAACTAAATTGATCTCTACATAAATGTCAATAAAATTTTCTCCGCAATAACAAATCAATTGATGGAACATCATAGTAATCGACTATTCACATAATCAATCTTAGTAACTTGTGCATCCAATATCAAACCCTAGTAGTCAATCTCATCATTAAGCCTCACCAACTAATGTATTCATCCACATCAACAAGTGATACTCAATGATATAAAATTCCAAATGACAAATATATTAATTAAAACATCCTTGAAAATAATAAAAACAAAAAATTCTCAGCGATACAAAGCCATCTTTGTAGAAAATAGTCAAGATAACATTAAACCCTAGCTCAAGTTCCAAGCCATCTACTAAAAAATTAACATAAAAAACACTCTCTCACGTAGCCAGTTCCAAAACCCTCATTAAGACAATATATCTTCCAAAACCCTAATAGAAACATCAACATTTCACCATACAAGGCATAGCCATAGTAACTCAACAAGTAACAAGCATAACCACCCCCTACATTTTTCCAATGAAGATCTATCACTGAAGCTATGCTCAAACAACAATCCTAGACAATCAATGACATCCCACATAGTTCACTAAGCTATGCATATATCTACATATCCATATCTCAACAACAAGCACAAAATCATCCTATGCACTTGTTAACATAAAGTGTTAATACTATCACCACAAACAGGGGGTATGAATCCCATGTTCTAACATTAAATGATAAATAAAAGCCCAATGGGTCTCTACCCTTGGTGAGTAATATATTGATCTCCACAAGATGTAGCCAAAAACTACAACCAACCACCTATTTCATACAACACCTCTACCTAAATCACTATACATGTAAACAATTACAAAACCCTATCTTTGCAAGCCCTTCAATTTAGATCATGAATGTAAACTGCAAAACCTTTAACAAACAATTCTTCAATACAATGAGAATTAGTCTCGACAAAACCCTTCATCCAATAATAATATAAGTAAGCAAGACATGAAGATCAATGGACACTTATCAACAACATTAAATTTATAGGAAAACTAATCTTTACATATAGAGTATTCTTTCATATAGCGTTGATCCTTGTCATAAATTCTGCATCTATCTACTCTGCAAGACAAATATGGACATCACACAGAGCCAAACAATACTGTATAGAATTCCTCCTTGCAACTGTGATAAACCTTTACCCATGTCCTAATCTCTGTGTACCATAACTTTTGAAGGACAAAATTTTTATCCCACATTTAAAAGACCAATCTCTACAATGAATACTGTAACATCTCAACATATTCAATTATTAGACAGTGCACATATCTTTAACAAGAATATGGTGTGCATAAATGAACTTTAAATGGATAAAAATAATGAACAACTATTGAGTTTTTTTTTTTTAATTATCTAGGCAAAGAAGTGAATATAAACTACAATTTTAGTACTTTCAATCTACTCACTTAGTATATAAATATATGTGTGAATCCCTGCAAGCATACAAATTCTTCTCAAGCAAAAACTAAGTTATCTACGCATCCATGTTGAGTGATGTATTGTTTAGTATCCAATCATTAAATTAAGATTGCTTTAAGATCTCGATCTACAAGACAACCCTCTCTCTCTCTCTCTCTCACTCGATCTATATATAATTATATATATATATATATTAATAATATATATATATATAATATATATCTATGCACATTGTAATTTAATTTCTAAGTGTGTAATCTAAACCCATAACCATCATGTGTTCATCCAATATTATGTGATCATATTAGAAATACATTAGATGAGATGTTCTTCTCCAATCGAATTAGATTGATCATGTACTTCCCTTGATAATTAGTACTATCACCTGCTTGAAACCTATTCCAAAACATAAAATAAAAGAGTAAAACTGTAGATCGATCCACACCTTCATGCTCTTCGTGCCTATCAAAATCCTTTCCATAATATAGCATTTTTTCCTTGTGAATACCATATGAAAATCCATGGGATTTTTAATTATTATTATTTACCGCATCAATTTCATGTTGAATCAACCTTGTGTGTACAAATTCTATGGGTAATTCCTCTTGTTTTCAAATCATGATTTTTGTTTTTCTCCTACAAGCATCCTCACTAGGATGATTACTAGCTCCAAAAGAGGATATTCTCGGGGCTAATATGGGCATCCCAATGATGATAGGGTGATCCTTTCACTATGCTTCACTGCTTCCCAATGAGGATGGATTAATGGGGGTAAAACCTTCTCCTCTTAGCTCAGAACTCTACCACACTCTATCTTATACTCTGAAACACACCTACAAGAATGGTTATCCTCTACAACACTTGAAGAAACCTATGTAGGCATCATCATCATCATAATAAATTATCTAATGAAATCTATACCACTTCCTGCAACTCTACTACTAACCACCAAATGATCTAGGTTGGCCTAGTGTGATGAGATCATAGCACAGGTTGACATCAAGGACAACACATTAGGCCATAATGCCAACAAGAGAAAGTTGTGAGAAGAAGACAAAAGATAAAATACCATTAGATTTGTTAAAGTTGTTGTTGGGTAGGGGTCCCCTAGGTCCAATCTTTGTCTAAGCCATGTAAAGTCTCCGCATTTTGAGGAGAGGAGCGCGATTTGTGCATAGTTCTAGGAGTCAAAGGGGCTTTAGGGTGTGTCAAGTCCCCTTAGTTTGTAAAGGGATGGGAAAAATTTGGCTATTTTTGAGCTCCACCCATGGTTTGCGGACCATGGTATTGTAAGGGTAAAATATATATAAAGGGATGTCTTAGTGAGTCAAAAGGATCAATCGAATAATTGATGATGTTATGATATGATCTGACTCTGTAATTGTGAAATATTTATGTAGTCGAGCAAAGCGAAAGGCTCATGCAGCTATGTGCATGGAGACCTTGGTAAGTCTGTAGTTGTGTACACCAGCCATTGTAGCTGTGTGCGCAGGGTTAGAATGATTGTATCTATGAATATTTGAGATAATAAAGAATAATTTAGAACATGTATGTGTATTTTTATATGTTCGCGTAGTTTTTGTATTTTTGCATAATTAGGGTTCTCTTTTGTATATTTCTTCTGCAGTTGCATCATGAAGGTTGAAATATTGTTTTATATGTTGAATAATGTATGTTAGAATGGGTAGGTGCAAATTGCAAGTCTGTTATGAAGGAAAACACTCTACCACTGTAATAGTAAGGTTAATGGTTCACGAAGGTTGGATTAAGCCCTAAACTGGGAAAAAACCCCTATAACCACACTGCATAATCCCTCTGGATGCAAAAACCTGGGTCTAGCATCCCGCAATATTTCCTTGGGTGAGACTGCAGTTTGCGCTACACGGATCATTGCCGAAAGGGTTAGTAATATAGGGTTTTGTTGGTTAGCACAGCTAACTCTAAACATAGCCTGGGTTACAGAGAACCAATTGTTTTGGCTCTTATTTGAGATGGATCTACGCACATTGATCAACTAGAAGCTGCTACTATCACCAATTTTGTTACAAGAATATCATAGCATTGCTAACTTTAAAGTAGTTTTTCCCCATGTATATATCCACGTGAAGAATGATTTGGAGGAGGTATGGTATGAGTTGCCGTTATTAGTTACTAAGGAGGACATCATGCTAATAATAAGGAAGTGGTGTAGTAATTGGCTCACCCCAATTGAAGAAGTGATAAAGCAGGTAGGCACAAGTAAGACAAAGCAAGCCACTGACGGTGCACAGATCGAAAATCCAACAACATAGAAGGTTAAAAATATAGTGTCTCAGAAGGTCATAATTGACCTTGAGAAGAACACTTCGTAGGAAAAAGAGTGTGAAGTTGAACAAGAGGAACCAAATACCAATGAGGGTGATCAGGGTGTTGAATACCATTTTGTGGATGCATAGGACTTTGATTCCCCATTTATAGTAAAAAGGAAAAAGAAGCATAGTCTTGGTGGTGCGCGGATGAAGCAAAAATCACACAAATCGGCAAGCACAAAGCCGATGGTCCTCACTGAGGGGGACTTTGATGAAATCAGAGACACTATTAGAGGTGTGATGACAGGGATTTGGGGAAACATTGAAGATCAAAACAAGGAAATATTGCAAAGGTTCAACAGGGCCTAAAAAATTTGCATGTTCAAGTGATTTTGTCCCAAGCAAGCGTGGTTCAAGCGAGTGTGAGTCAAGCGAGCACGGTACCTTCAACTCTAGTCAATGCACAAATGGAACTCATAATAGAGCTCTGAGTTGTGCACTTACCATATGGATCCTTACATTTCGAGACTAAAAAAGAGTAGGAGAACACAAAAAACTTAAAGAATCTGAGTCTCAATCTTGTGGCGCTTCCCCTTTGGACATTGCATGAATTACATCAGGGCGTCACAGATGAACTCAAGGTGTAGGAGAAACACGCTCCGTTGGTCATAAAAGAAGTGAAAATCAACAACCAACATATGTTCAATGAGAAGAATAAATCAATGTAGGATCACATCAAGGTAGCTGCGTGCATACGACAACTAGAAGAGGTTATTACTAAATCTTGCGGTGAGCTTCCATAGCTCTAGATCCAGACATAGGCAGCCTCAGAGGAGAAGCTTTAGAAGTTTGAAACAATGGTTAATGAATCAAAGGTAGTGGTGGAAAAAGTCATATTTCAGTTGCAGATGCATATTCAGAACTTCAAATGAAGTTGCAGCCTACCACACCACCTAAAGTTCGAGATTAGCATGAAACTACAATAAAATCCAATATGGAAACAATAACCACTGTAGTCAAGGACTGTGGTCAAATTTTTGAGGAAACAATGGAGATATGGGCTTCACTGGAGGATGACCCACATGTGCAGAAGATCGAGGTGGAAATTTGAGACAAATAATTGCAAGTCGATCAGCTCAAAGAAATGGCATAGACCTTAACACCTATGCAACGATTTTCCCATCTTCAGGAGGGAAAGCTTTTGCACAGACAAATTGATGGGTTACGGCAGAAGGCATAGATAATCTCTATGCGGACGTAACCTTGGGCAGAGGAGGCCAATTAACTCTCGTAGAAAGTGTAGAGAGTTGAGGAGAATGCAGTAGGCAGAGAGAACAATTGATCTAGCGACATAAGGATCAATGACAGAGAAGTTTGTAGAGGAAGTTCAATAGGCCGTAGCGCAGTGCATGGAGACAAATCATTAATTGAAGTTTACATACAATAGCCTCAAAGCAAAAGTTCAGGACGTATCGATAGAGTGACTCGAGGACGAGTCACATATTTTTGTTTGGGGCATGTTGGGTAGGGGTCTCCTAGGTCCAAGTTTTGTCTAAATCATGTAAAGTCTCCACATTTTGAGGAGTAGAGTACAATTCATGCAGAGTTCTAGGAGTCAAAGGGGCTTGAGGTGAGTCAAAGTCCCTTATTTTTTAAGGGTATGGGATAAATTCAAATATTTTGAGCTCTGCCCATGGTTTGAAGACCATGGTATTGTAAGGTTAAAATATATATAAAGGTATGTCTTAGTGAGTCAAAAGGATCAATCGAATAATTTACTGTGTTTTGATATGATATGATTCTGTAATTCTGAAATCTTTCTTTAGTCAGGTGAAGGGGAAGGGTCCTACAGTTGTGTGCATGGATAACTTGGTAAGTTTGCAGCTGTGCGCACAAGCCCTTGCAGCTGCATGTGTAGGGTTAGAAAGATTGTATCTATGAAGATTTGAGATAATAAAGAAGATTTTGGAACATATTTGTGTATTTTTATAAGTTCGTGTACTTTATGTATTTCTACATAATTAGGGTTCACTTTTATATATTTCTTCTGCAATTGCATCGCGAAGGTTCAATTACTATTTTATATGCCAAATAATGCATGTTAGAATAGTTAGGTGCAACTCGCAAGTATGTTAAGAAGGAAAATTCTCGATGACTGTAATAGTAAGTTTAATGGTTTGTGAAGGTCGGATTAATCCCTAAACTGGAAAAAAAACCCTACAACCACACTGCATAGTCCCATTGGATGCAGAAACCTGGTTCTAGGATCCCCCAATATTGCCTCGGGTGACACTGTGATCTGCACTATGCGGATCGTTGCCAGAAGGGTTGGTAATATAGGGTTTTGTTGGTTAGTGCAGCTAACTCTAAACATGGGTTTGAGCCCCTCAAGCCAACATTTGTCATAGGATATAATGAAAACCATAAACAACCAAATAATAGGGATGTTAAGAGCACACCTTAAAAAAAGAAAGGAAACAATGCACTTCAATAGTAGCAAAGGAACAAGACCACAAGGAGAAGAAAATGAAAAATATTGCTTAGTGGAAGCAGACAAGAAGATTTCACAAGTAGAGGTTAAGATATCAGAAGCCTTATTTATTTAAAAGACAAAATTATTTGATGGAAAGGAGACCATATCCACAAGCACCATTTTTTCCTAGGTATGAAATTGTATTCTATGGATACTATTATTTATGCAAAAAAAAAAAATCCACAAGGTTGTGAATTGGGGAGCATATGCTATAAGGGATGAAACAAGAAGTCTAAAAATAAATTAAGTGAGCAACAAATTTGTAAATTCAAGAAAAAATCATGAGCGGAAACAATAATCCATTTTGCTTGCTTTTTAATGTCACTGAATTTTACTATTGTCACAGTTTTGGACATAAGTCTTATGAATCTCAACTCAAAAAATTCAGAACATAGTCTCAATACAATCAAAAGAAAGAGGAACAACATGGAAAAAGAAGAATAAAGAGAAGAAAACTAATAATTTTGGTCTAGTTCTTTATGTCGAGAAATGGAATAGTCAGTGGTATGTGGATAGTGGTTGTTCCAGGAATATGACCAGAGACAAGATAAAATTCTTATCTCTAGATGAAAATAAATGTGGATGTCAACTTGGACAATGACGTAGAAGGAAAAATAAAAGGAAAAGGTATAATAAGCTTGAATAATTGGAAAGACAATGCATACGATGTATTGTTCGTAGATGGAATGAAACATAACTTATTAAGTGTGAGTCAAATGTGCAATAGAGGATGTGATGTCTTATTTATGGCTCAGGAATGTGAAATAATATCAATTATAAAAGGAATTATATTAGCCAATGGAATCCTAACAGAAAACAATGTATATGTTCTGAAGGAATACAGTGAAGAATGTCATTTGGGCAAACAAGATGAGTGTTTGTTGTGGCATAAAATACTAGAACATCTAAAATTTGATCATATCATAAGACTAAACAAAAAAGGAGTTGTAAGAGATGTACCTAGTATAACAAAACCTTAAAATTCTCTAGTTATGTCAAATGGGGAAACAATCTCATGTTTTGTTCAAGACTAAGAATCCATTATCAACCAAGAAGTTCCTACAACTAGTACACATGGATCTATGCGCACCTTCTAGAATAAAAGCACCTTGAGGTGAGTGTTACTCCATACTAGTAATAGTTGATAATTCCAAACTAACATAGTTAGCCTTTTTGAGGAATAAATCATATGAAATTAAGAAATTCAAGGTCTTCAAAGCACTAACAAAGAACAAAAAAGGTTCTAAGATAAACTGCATACAGTTAGAAAGAGGAGGAGAGTTTACATTAAATGAATTTATAGATTTCGGTGATGAACATGGAATAAAAAGATAATATACTATTGTGGACAAATGTCAACAAAATGGAGTTGCTAAAATACATAATAGGTCAGTTCAACAAATGGCTAGAGTTGTGATGTAGGAAAGAAACATATCGCACACCTATTAGGAAGAAGTTATTCAAAAAATAGTTAACATATTAAAAAAAGCACATCTTAGGCCTACTTGTGACAAGACACACTATGGTTTATGGCATGGAAAACCAACATCAATAAAACACTTCAAAGTGTTCAACAATTAGTGTTATATTAAAAACAATGATGAGGAATTGGGAAAATTTGATGTTAGGAAAGACAAAGGAATATTCTTGGAATACTCAATGAAAAGAAAATGGTATAGGTTCTACAATAAAATATTGCATAAGATTGTTGACAATATAGATGTGAAACTTGATGAGGAAATATTTATTAAGAGAAAGAAGACAAGCTTTATCAATCCCCCAGATCAGCCAATCAATGAAGAAGAGGAAAAACAAGTTAAAGATGTAAATGAAATAGAGACCCATTTGAAATAACCCTCAAGGTATGTACAAAATAATCATCCGGAAGATAAAATTATTGGTAACAAGAATGTAGGGGTCTAGGCAAGAAGGAAACTTGTTGAAACATCAGACCAAGATTATATTGTCATGTTGTCCATGATTGAACCAAATAATTTTCCTAAATCAAGAAAATATGAAAATTGGATAGATGCCATGAATGAGGAGCTAAACTAGATAGAAAAGAATGAGACTTGGGAGCTAACACAAAGACCAACATATAAAAACATGATAGGTACAAAGTGGGTCTTCAAAAATAAACTGAATGAACAAGGGCATATTATAAAGAATAAGGTGAGGTTGGTATCCAAAGGCTATTCACAAGTGGAAGGGTTATAATTTGAAGAAATGTTTGCTCCAATGGAAAAGTTAGAAGAAATCAAAATGTTTCTTTCTTTTTCCTGTGATAAAGACTTCAAATTATATGAGATGGTTTCAATTATGCCTTCCTTATTGAAGAGTTGTAAGAAGAAGAAGTATATATAGAACCACTTGAGGGCTTCCTACTATCAAATAATCCTAATGATGTTTTTAGATTAAAGAAGGCACTATATGGACTCAAACAAGCACCATGAGCATGGTATTTTTGCTTGGAAAAGTATCTTAAAAAACAAGGCTTCAAGAAAGGTACAACTGACAAAAACCTGTACATAAAATCAAATGATAAAGAAATTTTTATTATAGTCATATATGTTGATGACATAATAAATAGAAGCAACAAAAACTCCTTATTTCAATGGTTTTCTAAAGAAATGAATTCATAGTTTGAAATGCCAATGATTGGAGAGATTTATTTCTTCCTTGGTTTGCAAATCATAAAAAATTCAAAAGGTCTCTTCATCTCCCAAGAGAAATATTTAAAACAAATGCTAAAAATGTTTACAATGGAGGATTTCTCCCCTGTCACCACTCCCATGGTTGTTGGATGCAATCTATGCAAGGATGATGAATCAACAGAAGTTAATAACAGATATATATTATATATAAGTTATATATAATATATATTTATATAATAATATTAATATATATAAATATATATATACTAATACTATAGAAAGACATTCATATAAAGCTTCAAGACTGACAATTCTAGTAGTTGGGTTAGTAGAAATATATTATTCAATACCAAAGAAAAGCCATTTATTAGCAACAAAAAGAATATTTAGATATTTAAAAGGTGCAACAAATTATGGACTATGGTACCCAAAAGAAAGAGAATTTTCATTGACAACTTGCATAGATGTAGATTGGGCTAGCTGGGTAGATGATAGAAAAAGTACGAGTAGTGGTGCATTTTTCTTAGGAGAATCATTGGTTGCTCAGTTGATCAAGAAGAAACCCCAGCCTCACTAGCTACTACCAAAGACGAAAAAACAAAAACTTGTTGCATGCAAATAATTTTGATGAATAAAACTCTACATGACATGAAGGTAATACATAGTTAACCAATCTCTATCAAATGTGACAATACAAGTGCAATAAGCATATCAAAAAATGCAGTGCTACACTTTTAAACTAAACAAATCCCCATAAAGTATAATTTCCTCACAGAGAAAGTTGTTGAGAATATAGTAAAGTTGGAGTACATATCAACTAAGAAGCAAATAGATGATATATAAACCAATCCTTTGGTAAGAGAGCCCTTTGAATATCTGAGGCAAAAGTTGGGAATAGTCCTTGCTGCTTCTTCTCATTATTTTGACTTCAATGAGGAGCATCTAAGGAATGTAGAATACTTGAAAAGGATGAATGATCTCAAGGGAAACCTCTATAATCCTATGAATAGTAGAAATAATAAGAGGAGAATAATATATATGAAGAGGCTAGATATATGAAGTTACTTCATGTAATATTAAAGAGCTAAAGGTAAAATCTATGGTTGAGGTAATTGAGAAAGAAGATTGAAAATACTTCCTCAACTCATCCTTTGCAAAATGTATTCATAAGAAAAGTTAAAGTGTTACCAAAAAAAAGGAAAAATACAATAAACATAATAGAAATGGAAACACATGTATATAACAACTTATATCATTATTTTTTATAGAACTCATAACATTTCAATCTCAATGAAAGCATGAAAAGGGAGAAATGGACGAAAGCCTTCATACATTGATGAATCTAGCCAAGGAACTTAGTGGAAAAAGGAATATTAATAACAACAGAAAAAACTCCTGTAGGCATAGACAAAGGAAGCAACATAAGTACGTTAAGAACATTTGATTTCAAAGGAATAGTTTTGTCGATAATTCAGTCGAGAAGCATTCACTAGTAGTAGACCTGGTTCTGGACACAAACTATAAGTTCATCAACATCATGTTCTAACCATGATATTATAAAGTATACATACAGTGAACCAATATTTATGTACATAGAGAAAGAAGTGAACAACATAGAGACTAGAGACTATGGTAGGGAAAATGTAGCATCTAGCAATGGTTTCAACTTTGAGGCATTCCAAAGTCACACCAGTTCTAGAGAGGAATTGAACAACCAGAGCTTTACTAGCATCATGCATACATCCATACAGAGCTACCTATATTAATCGCATGGGGAGCCAATCCTGTAACTCATAGAGCTCATGAATAACAACAATGACAATTCCTACTTAAAAATTTGACAGGAGAAGAAAATTAATAATATCATACCACTCATGCAAATAAGAAACTAATCAATATATAAAGAGAATGTTAGAATAAAAAATTTCATATAAGTAGAATGACGAGTTTATGAGTAAGAGTAAAGTGTTTGAATCCACTTGGCATTAAGAATTTTTGGGTCAATCGTCTTCATTATCAGTAAAGAAAATTACATAGTCAGGGAATCAAGTGGACTTGGTGCATTGAGTATGGACATGAATAAATATAAACATAGGTTTATTATGGTTAGAGGATGTCTAGGGTATGATGAAAAGCCTAAGGTGGAAAAGGAGAAATATATTAGCATAGAAAACGACACAAAACTTAATGAGTGGGAACACACATTTCATAACTTGACAGACAACCTATCATTATAGAGAACGTTACAATGCATTCGAGATCGGAACACTACAAGACAAACTACATGAAACATTCAAGGCGGAAATAGTAGATTAAAGGATGATCGAGATTTCTAGAGAATGTGAGAGGATACCAAATGATGCTAAATGATGCAACAATTAAGTGCTCAGAGTTATAGTTTCACAGATAGGAGAATACATTGGCAATGATTCTTAGGTGTATGAATTAATAGTGTAAAGTTTCAACATCCCATGACCATAAATATGTATGAAAAATATCTCCCACTGAATTAGATAATATGGGTAGGTTGAACCAAATGTTAGTAGTGTTGATTGAGTTGGTTTAGCCTTCGGGAAAAGAAATGGATCTCTTATGAAATGCATCTCAAGAATAAGTTTGTGGTGTCTCTTTGGATGTTATAGTGCATATTGTATGGTATCAGAAAGTGTCGATTTTGTGGTCCAACATGGTGAAGAGTCAGCTTATGGGCCGTGTAGCATTAAACAAATAATTTTTTTCCATATCATCATGTCAAGAGATATAGATCATAATTTTCCTATTGAAAATCTAAGTACGAACAATGGTACAATACTTTATTGAATTTAGCTTGAACAAGGTAGATCTGGGATAAAATATTCAATTAAAATACATGTCATTTGAGCAAACTGAAAGTATCATAGTACCAATAAGACAAAATTTTGATATCAATCCCATCATTCAAAACCCATCATGAATATAAATGATTGTTTGATGTTGATGGACAAAACTGAATCGAGCTATTTCAATGACTATTTTTTGTAATGAGATGATTTCATTATGTCAAATAAACATAGAGGAGTGCTACTCAGGTCAGAAGCAATGCATTGATTCAATGCTATGAGACACGAGAGATGAGAAAAAAATGAGCTCAATGATATATGAAAAGGAAATAATAATTGTTTGATGGGTTTTGAAGTGATTTCAATACTATAGTCTATTGTTATGAGCATGAACTTGGTGAGGTAAGTGTGCATGAGATGAAACCTAAAACAAATGTTTATCTTTGAGCTAGATATATCTAGAGTTTGTGAAAGCACTAGATTTTTTTTGTCTTCTTCATCATCAATAGTGTCAAGATAGACTTCTCTTTGTTGAGTTTCATTGCACACTGAACCTTGACATTGATTTAAAAGGGGGAGTTTAGGGGAAATAAGGATAAGGAGAAGTGATTCTCAAGGAGGTAAGAAGAAATAAGAAGGAATGATTCTCAAGACAAAAGGGGTTGTGGGGGGTTTTGGGGGGAGAGGGGGGGAAAGAATCAATGTTCCATCAAGGCCAAAGGGAAGAGAATGTTAGTATTGTTGGCTTTAATTTCAAATGCTTATGAATGTTTGATGTCAAATGGTTATGGAAGTCATCACATGAGAAAAATAGTTGACTTACCCCAATGAAGAAAAGTAAACATGTAAGAATAAGAAGTGACTTTCCATAATGAATAAGTAATAGTGACTTGACAATAATTTAAAATAAAAAAATCAATGCTTCATAAGAAATGTTTTCATAAAAAATGTAGGTTTGATAAAAAAATGTTTGTGATGTTGTTTGTCTTAAGCCTAATTGGGATTTTAGGCTCATACAAAGATATTTTCAAAGGAAATAAAGGTCTAGCAAGGTGAGATGTAGCCACAAAAGTAGTCCTTTTGATGAAAGCATCTAGTTTGAGAAGGTGTGGAGATGTGAAATAATGGTGGCCTAAGTGTTGAACAACAAAGAATGAATATGTGTGTGTTTATGTTATAATCGAGTTGATTTTTTTTATTATTGTACATGTATATGGGTATATGATTGTCAAACATGGTGAAGCATTCACTCACCTTGGAAATGGCAAGTAAATTCTAAAGATAGACCTAGGTGAAAGGCGGGAACATGCTAGATCCCTAGACAAAACATTTGAGACGGGTAGGGCCTAGTGGTGAGTAGTGTTGAATCAATTGGTTGGTTTATCTTGATTTGGATAAGGAAAACCATAATTTAAGGTTGAAGGGGGAGTTGTTAGATAAACTTGACTTGGTGAAAATTTTAAAGTTTCCTAGTCAAACAATGGTGGTTGTAGGCACATGGTTCTACATTCCTATGGCTTCATGCTTGTGGATTAAACTTAATGATTCCTTTAAAAGTATTTGGAAGACTTCATTTTAATATGCCAATGGTTGTAGGCACATGGTTCTACTTGCCTATCACTTCATGCTGGTGGATTACATTTAATGATGCCTTTAAAAGTATTTGGAAGGCTTCATTTTAATGTGCCATAGTGTGATTAGTGAAGGTTCACTAGATTAGCCCAGTCTAATTTTGGCCAAGGGACTAAAAAAAATTTGTGAGATGCTTTTTCTCACCAGATTGGGTTATTTCCAAAATAAACATTGTGTTTGTGGTTTGTAATTTTCTTTAATTTTAAATCTTCTCTCAAAAAATTATATTTCTCTTTGATAATTTTAACATTTTTGAAGGAGAGGGTATAAATGCCTGAAAATTTAGTGAGCACAATCGGTTAAATATAGCATGGTGTCCCTTTTTTAGTAGTCACGTCATGTTTTTATAGGCTATCATTTAGGGGATTTTGTTACAAATGGCAACAAGAAATTCCAATTTAATTTGTCCTTGAATTAAATTGAAATTATATTCTCATAGCAACTTGTAATAGTTAATTAAGTTAAATTGACTTAATCGACTTAGGAAATTGTTGAAAATACAATAAGATGATGGAGCTTAGTGAAAATAAGTCGCCTTCACTAAGTGGGCCGCTGGCTATTTTTGGCTCAAGTCTATTTTTAGACTATGTCTATTTTTAGACATATGGATCATGGTCTATGAGTTGCAAGATGCTATTTGTGGATGATTGGTCAAGTTGGTAAAAATATATGGACTTCTATTTTTAGACAACAACGGAGGTACTGTCAGTCTAAATATAGAACAGTCAAATATTATTAGCCCTTAATAATATTTGGACTATAAACACTATCTTATTCTCTTGGAGCACTTCAGTTCGAGCTACAGATGTGGCACATGCAGTTGCCATAAGGAAATACGTGGTTCCTATGGGTTAACTTGAGCTATTGCATGGAGGACTTCAGTTAGGACTTCAGTGATTGAGTTCTGTGGAGTTGGATCAGGAGTTGATGGAGTTGTGTTCAGTTTGACTCAGTTGAACTAGTTGTAGTTAGTCTAACTGGCAAATAGACTAATATTGAGTGGTGTGAATTAGTTATTAATTAATTCACTAATTAATAACTCATAAAGCAACTTAAGAATACATCAGTTAACTCAGTGCATGGACAGTTCAGTGGAGACAAGTGTTAAAGGTGAGTGAAAGGGCAAGACAACTGTTAGTTGTGCATGTGATTTACACAATCAGTGGGATTGAGTTGCCAATGAGGATTGCATAGTGTTACACAAGGAAAACACGTGAATGGTTCAGCCATTCTCATCCATTCTCATGCAGGATTGCGTAGTGGAGGCAGGCAAGCAACATGGGCGATTTGAGGCAGTGATTTATTCAGATCTATGTTGTATTGTGTGTAACAGGTGGAGATAGTACTAAGTACTTGCGAGGAGTATTGTACTATGTATTGTTACATGGTCTCAATCAATATAATATACAGATAGTTGTGGGGTTTTCAGCTTTTTGCTTTCCCCAGGTAAATACTTTGTTGATATGTGTGATTGATGCTTCAATGTGCACATGTGATTGTTTCTTAATACTGCTAAATTGATGATCAACATAGAGGAGGTTATGTATTATGCATGATTCCGCAAATAGTGTATAATCAGGATAATCTCTATGAATAAGTGTCATATTATTCCAAATTTCTACATGGTATCAGAGCTCTATGATTTGTAGAACAGGTTCTACATGATATCGGAGCGAAGTTGATCATCGGATCTATTATTCAGAAAGTGTTTACATTTTATTTCTTTACGCAGAGTCTGTAATCGGGCCAGGTAGCCTCTGGATTCATCCTTCTTTTGGAAGGTGAGATATCCAGTGAATTCCCATATAGTCGATCTCTGTACGAGAAATACTTTGTTCTCACGAATTTCAGATCAGAAGCGGTTGAGTTTTGAGCTTGTGGAATTTGAATTTGCAACAATGTTTTCTTGGTGTCAAAGTTGAAATGTCTTTCAACGGATTGCGATTGGAGCATGCCCTTGAGGGCAGCTCGAACTATATTTCATGGAAGGACAGGATGGAGGCGGTGTTAGATGATAATGGGTTGAAGGAGTTCATAGAAGCGGATGTCCCAAAACCTACTGATGTTTCTCAAGTCGGGGATTGGCAAAAGAAGACAGCAAAGTGTCAAAGGATTCTGTTGGAGGGCGTGAGGGATCACATTGTGTCCAGCCTACATGGAAAGGCTTCTCCATAATTGATGTGGAAAGCATTGACAGATCTATTCCAAAGCAAGAGCGACCAGAGGAAGTTGGCGCTCAAGGATAAACTCAAAAACATAAAGTGTGAGAAAGGCGACAGTATGCCCAAGTATCTCACGAAGTTCACCCAATGTCGGGATGAGCTGGGAAGTGTGGGGGTGACTGTCGATGATGAGGACTTGGTGAGCTTGGCTCTACTTGGGCTTTCGAAGAGTTGGCGTTCCTATCAAGACATTGTCAATGGTCGGGAGAAGTTGCCAGGATGGGAGAGACTTTGGTCGGATCTTGTGCAAGAGGAGATCAGGGGGAATACCAAGGACAAATCTTCATCAAAGGCACCTGATGAAGAAAATTGTGCTTTGGCTGCCAAAGTAAAGAAGGGGAAGAACAAGAAAGCTTCTCATTCTGGTGCGAAAGGAAAGAAGCAGGACATGTCCAAGGTGAAGTGCTTTCACTGTCACCAGCACAAACACTATGCCACGAATTGTCCGCAGAAGAAGAAAAATAAGCAAGTTGTTGGATCTGCAGCGGGAGAGGCCTTAGCCTCGCATTTTGAGCTGGATTTTGCGCTGATCACATGCTTGGTATCAAGTGTGATGGGATCGGTATGATTCTTGGACAGTGGTGCGTCTTTTCACATGACAAGAGATCGAGATTTGTTTTCTGATCTGGATGAGAAAGATCTTGGAGTGCACATCGAGATGCGCGATGATGGTAGATATAGTGCGACTGGTATCGGCACTATTTCCTTTGAGAGGGAGTCCGATAAACCCTTCGTATTGAAGGAAGTGATGCATGTTCCAGGATTGAAGAAGAATCTTATCTCTGTGGCGATGTTAGAAGACAAGGGATATGATGTTGTTTTTAGCGAGGGAAAGGCTTTCCTGTGTAGCAAGACAACTGGAGAAACCTGGAAGATAGGGGTTCAAGTCAAGAACCTTTATCAGTTGCATGTAGATGGCTGCTCAGCAATGGCATTCAAGGCAGAAGGAATGGTGAGCCGGGATGATGGCGAGCTGTGGCACCAAAGATCGGGCCACCTTCACCATGGCGCCTTGAAGATACTGCAGCAGATTTCTACTGGGCTTCCTAAAGGCACTCTTCCGGAGTCAGATCAGTGCAAGGGGTGTATTTTGGGAAAGTTTGTGAAAGCCACCTTTCACGAGAAGGATAGTCGCGCCACGACGATCCTTGAGAGAATTCACACAGACGTGTGTGGACCTTTCTCAGTTGCTTCGATAGCAAAGCACAAGTACTATGTGGATCTTTGTTGATGGTATCTCCCGAAAGTGCTAGATCTTCTTCATGCAGAAGAAGAGCGAGACATACTCAAAGTTCTATGAGTTCAAAGCACTGGTCAAGAAGGAATGAAGGAAGAAGGTGAAGGCTCTTAGGAGCGACAATGGTGGTGAATTCATCTCTGGTGAGTTCAAGGATTTCTGCAGCGCAGAAGGGATTCGAAGAGAGCTCATAGCTCCCCATAACCCACAGCAGAACGGGGTTGCTGAGCGGAAGAACAAAATGATCATGTGTGCTGCACGGGCGATGTTGCATGATCAGGGCCTACCCGTTCACTTGTGGGCGGAGGCATGCAATACTGCAGTATATGTGCATAACCATTGTCCTCACAGGATACTTGGCATGAGTACACCCGAGGAGGCTTATTCTGGTAAGAGGCTTGATATTTCCCATTTGAGGATTTTTAGTTCTCCTGTTTACATGCATGTAACGAAGGATGCCAGGAAGAAGTTGGAGCTAAACACAGAGGTTGGGATATTTGTGGGGTACACTGGTACGCCCCACAACTATCGGGTGTATTTTCCAGATAGTCACAAGACTCTTGTGCGACGAGATATAAAATTTTAGGAGGAGAAAGCTATGAAGTGTTCACTTGAGAGGGAGCCACACTTGCATGCAGATGAGGAGCTATTAGTTCCTAAGGATGAGCTTCAGGACGTGGATCAGCCACAAAAGGAAGTTCATGGAGTGGAAGATACCACTCATGCAGCGCCAACCATCAGAGGGTGAAAGCACACTACAGAAGCTGAGCGACTGACTCAAGATGCAGAGAAGGTTGTAGGACCACCTACAATAGAGCGTAGGCAGAGACAGCCACCGGATCGGTACATTGGATACATGGCTCTTGTGAAAAAATGTGTCGTGATGGAGCCATCCTCTTTCGAGGAAGCTGTGGAGGAACCCGCATGGGTAGATGCCATGGTGGAAGAGTATGATTCGATTGTCAGAAACAATGCATGGGAGATTGTCCCAA